>JAFBJQ010001944.1:199637-221040 GCA_016785345.1 Trinectes maculatus
CACACACACACACACACACACACACACACAACACACACACACACACACACATATATATATATATATAAACTGTATGTATACAGTATGTATATACATACACACACAAACACACATATATATAAACTCTGTGGTATAATTCTTTAAAAAAACCACAAAAACCTGTTGCCATACATTAGAAACACAGTGCATACAAAATGCACACAGCCATCTGAGCTGTCCCTCTCATTAACACAGATTTATTATTATGAAGGGCTGTGACAGACTGTACCTTCAAAATACTTTGAAACGCTCCTGCGGGTTTTACACACTGAGTGGGACTCCATCAATATACTTCTTACACTGCTGCCTGATTTCATTAAGTTCAAAAGCCCGTTCACTTAGCTGATTTGACGGCTCCAAACACAAACATAAACCACTGCTTTATTAAGGGAAGTGAAAGGAAATGTAATTAATGGCTGGTCTGGAAAGCAAACCGAAAAAAAAAAAATCATATTTATAAGAAGGTAAAAGAGGAGGTGAATAAGAATCTAGGAGAAAACATATTTACGGAAAAAGACTAATGTGGTGAGACGTAATTAGAAACACAGTGCATACAAAATGCACACAGTCTTCTGAGCTGTCCCTCTCATTAACACAGATTTATTATTATGAAGGGCTGTGACAGACTGTACCTTCAAAATACTTCGAAACGCTCCTGTGGGTTTTACACACTGAGTGGGACTCCATCAATATATTTCTTACACTGCTGCCTGATTTCATTAAGTTCAAGAGCCCTTTCACTTAGCTGATTTGACGGCTCCAAACACAAACATAAACCACTGCTTTATTAAGGGAAGTGAAAGGAAATGTAATTAATGGCTGGTCTGGAAAGCAAACCGAAAAAAAAAAAATCATATTTATAAGAAGGTAAAAGAGGAGGTGAATAAGAATCTAGGAGAAAACATATTTACGGAAAAAGACTAATGTGGTGAGACGTAATAAATAAAATATGATATAACTTTGGAAAGTTTGGTTTTACCTCCTCCTGCTGGTGCGTTCACTGTCATCACGGAAACACGAGTGCAACCCGGTTTTCATCAACTCCCCAAAACATTGCTTCACTATAGTTCACGTGTAGTTGTGTCAAAGCATTAGTTAGGCAGCAAATAACATTAGCTTACCTCAGCAACCCTGACGGGAGTGTTTAGTGGTTGCTGAGCAACAGCATAATGACATCAAGCAGGATTGTTTTTATATATTCTTGCGGCAACACGCAAAAACATGATATTTTTCTTTTTACATAGAAAGCATGATCGGAACAGTGTATGAAGATTTAAATAAAGATGCATAGTTTTTTTTCCCTAAATCCCCATGTTAGTAAACCCTTTGCAGAATTCCAATAGGGGAAACAGTGGATTTGCTGTTACACAGATTCAATGCGTGGCTCATTAAGCAGCACACACTCATTTGTCAAACTCATCTCGTGGTGTTCCAGGGTTTGCTCAAACTGTGTCATGTGTTTCGCTTTATTAACCCCACACTACTTGGATCCGGCGCTGATGCTCTTGACATATTTCTCCTACGCAAAAACGCACACACACACGCATCCATGTTGCATGCATACCCTCGTTAACGCTCAGATAAATCAGCGCACAAGTAGGCATGCATTCATGCACATATGCACATCATAATAAAAAATGCACCAAGCATGTGTGGTGCATTAAGTCACTCAAAAGGTCACTGCCCCATTTAAACCAATGACTCAAACCAGTGTAGCAAAGCATCAAACCACAAACAAAGAACACCCCACATGGACATTCACACTCTGGACAGAGTTGGACAGATTTTCCACACGAAACATGAATCTGAGCCACATTTGTATCGCGTGGTGTTGACGTCCAAGTGTCAGATGTGTACTCACAGAGACCACGTTCACGTAGTCATCGTCAGAGAGGGTCTCCAGCATCTTGTTGACTGATGTGTGTATGAGTCTGAGGGTGAGACCCGACACACTGCCACTGCTGCATTTTGGGAAAAAAAGAAAAATTAACAAAATAAGTTGTTATTTTTTAATAATTATTAATTATATAGAGCCTCCTCTGCTTTGCTGTCAGATAAGACATAGAACAGATATGTGTAAATTAGCCTTGATATATTTTCTATATGTTGATGAGATTATTATTATTCATTACATTAACTAAAAGCAACTGTTTTTTAATTATTTTTATTAATGTTTTTTATTTAAATTTTTTTTTTTTTTTGGAGTTTGAGCTTCAGAGACATCTGGTGTGGAAAAGGAAATAAAATATGACGGCAAGCGGTGAATCATGAGGACGTCACTCACTTGTCCACCAAGATCAGCATGTCCTTGGGCGACGCTGCCCCCTGGATGTACCTGGTGAGTAATAACAGACACACACATTCAACATCTACAGAACTGTACACGAGTGACGCGCGCACATAACAATGACACAAATCATTTTCATAAATTCTGAAATGTTCCTGCACAAAACAACATCTGCATAGAGCATCGTTTCTTTAATTTGAAACCCTGCAGCCGAGGGAACTGAGTGACTGCTTTGCAGATAATACATAGAACAGATATGTGTAAATTAGCCTTGATATATTTTCTATATGTTGATGAGATTATTATTATTCATTACATTAACTAAAAGCAACTGTTTTTTAAATATTTTATTATTGTTTTTATTATTATTATTATTTTTTTTTTGGGAGTTTAAGCTTCAGAGACATCTGGTGTGGAAAAGGAAATAAAATATGACAGTAAGCGGTGAATCATGAGGACGTCACTCACTTGTCCACCAAGATCAGCATGTCCTTGGGCGACGCTGCCCCCTGGATGTACCTGGTGAGTAATAACAGACACACACATTCAACATCTACAGAACTGTACACGAGTGACGCGCGCACATAACAATGACACAAATCATTTTCATAAATTCTGAAATGTTCCTGCACAAAACAACATCTGCATAGATCATCGTTTCTTTAATTTGAAACCCTGCAGCCGAGGGAACTGAGTGAATTTTAATGAAATTTAATAACATGGATTAAAAGAGGATCGGTGGCTTCCAGTCGCATTTTAATCATTTTCGGGAGCCTAATGAATCTTTTGTTTTGGTACCTTTTGATCTGCAGGAGCTTAATTATCATAACGCTCTGAAATTGTTGCTATGGTCAAAGCCCTTGTTTTGATTGTTGTGTACACATAGTTTAGTCAGTTTATGAAACATGCAAATGTATTTCTGCAAATTAATGTTTAATATGAAAATTAATTAAAATACATGTAGAGTGAATGAGCTGTGTGTGTGTGTGTGTGTGTGTGCGTGTGTGTGTGTGTGTGTGTGTGTGTGTGCGTCCTTGAGTGTGTCAAACGCTTGAGTAATGAATGAGAATAAAATGACTGGGGACACAGAAGCGACAGAATCCAGCGTCCGCGCTCACCATGGTCGCCTGCGCACGTCGTACAGGTCGATCTTGCTAGCTGAATTGCTCAGGTCCATCCAAGGGGATGCTGGGATTTGGCAGAAGAATGAACAGAAAAACAAAATGATGTTCATTTCTTACAGAAGTCTTTGCTTGAGGCACTTTAATATAGGTACGTTGGATATTGTTGGGCGATTTGGGAAATATTGTTATACACACACACACACAACTCACAGAAAGTCAGGGATATTCATCACTCGGATGAAGTTTCAAAATGCACCTAAAATGCACTATAACCTTTACAGGCCTGCATGCTTCTACATAAATGCCCTAACATACTTTTAATGATAAAATATAATAATAATAATAAATATAATATACTCTCTATATATACTGTAATTTCCCAGTTTGGGATCAATAAAGTAAACCTACCAACCTACCAACCTACCTACCTACCTATCTATCTATCTATCTATCTATCTATCTATCTATCTATCTATCTATCTATCTATCTATCTATCTAGTGTACATATAGTGCAGCAATCTGATGGAGAAACCCCATTGGCTGCTGTGCTGAGCGGCTCACCTGGGTAGTAGCGAGCCAGCCCAGTGGCAGAACCGAACACCTGCCAGAGGAGGGAGGGATCTTCCTCTTTGTTTTTCCGGAAAACATCCTCCAGGGCTTCCGTCCAATTGAGCTCATTCAAAATGATGGTCGCTGGAACGAACGAACACACACACACAAACAAACACACACACAAAGAGAGAGAGAGAGAGATTCAATGAGTCACAATTGCGCAGAAGCACAAATGTCAAGGCTTTATAAAAACTTTTTTTGTGTTAACAGGCAATGCTGAAGATAAAGAAACACCCATACACATTCTTCTATCGCATTCCGAGTTGTGCTCTCAACACATCTCACACATCTACAACTATGGAAAGTAAACAAAAGCAAGGACAGGAGGCACAGTGGGGAGGGAGGCAAACACAGACTGATTCAATTTGATATTTCTGGAAAAAGACGCAGATCATCTTCCGGGGCCCCTCAGGGGACAGATGTACAGTAAACGTTTTGTTTACCTGATCGTCTGCCCCGGCTCTTAATGGCTTGATTCTCCCAACAATCAAGTTGGATCCAAAAAGCAGCTCTCTGCCTGGAAGAGTGGGCTGCGTGTCAAAGTGATGCTCTGTATGACTCACTCGTATGTGTGTGTGTGTGTGTGTGTGTGTCTCTCACTCTCTCTATGTCTGTGTGTGTGTGTGTGTGTGTGTGTGTGTAAAGCAGCCAACAAAATGTGAGCAAAAAAAAAAAAAAAGAAACATCAGGGTGAAGCGAGGGACATCCAGAAAATGTACGCTTCACTTAGGAAGAGTCACATACGGCAGATAACTGCTAGTTGTGTAGTAAAATGTGTTACGATGAGTCAGTGTTAAGCAACTGTACCTTTAACTCACTAAGAGAATTACAGGAGAGAGCGAGGGAGGGAGCGAGGGAGCGAGGGAGGGAGCGAGTGAGTGAGCGAGAGAGAGAGAGCACCTCCTGATGTGTTTGATTTAACGCAACTCTGATCTTGCATAATAAACAGATATCGTTTCATTCCAAGCTGGAATATCTATATCTATATCTATATCTATATCTATATATATATATATATGTGTATGTTATATCTATATCTATATAGATATAGATATAGATATAACATACACATATAACATAGGAGAAAAACTAAAAATGTTTCAACAAAATAAACAAGCAATGGCCATAAATCGTTGGAAAATAATGCATCTTTTGTTTGACCCCCCCTCACCTTCATTTTCTCTGCGCACTGGCTTGTGACCATTGCACCCCCCCCATACACACACACACACACACACGCACACACACACACACACACACACACACACACACACACTGTATAGGCTAAAGAAAATGTTTCAACAAAATAAACAAGCAATGGCCATAATCGTTGGAAAATAATGCATCTTTTGTTTGACCCCCCCTCACATTCATTTTCTCTGCGCACTGGCTTGTGACCATTGCACCCCCATACACACACACACACACACACACACACACACTGTATAGGCTAAAGAGAGGGAGTTTAGGGTGGGCTTTAAAGGGCTCCCTGTGGGACTGTAGAGTAAAAGCATGTCCCAATGATAAGTGGTGACAATTTGTTCAGGCCTGATCTCTCTCCTCCCCGAGGATGCTCCTTAATGGATTAGTCCTAAGCCTCAGGGTAACAAGACCCAAAACAGGAAGCACCAGTATTTTTTTTTTTTTGGCACAGACAGCTCTAACTAAACAGTGAACTAACAACGAAAGAGTAAACACACACACACACACACACACACACACACACACACACACACAGTCCCAAACGGCCAGGTTCGGCAACACTGACGAGCCCTTGGCAACAACACAGTTGCAAGGCAGCGTCCTTCATATCGCGGCCAAAGACTGGAACAGATCACAGCTCCGGTGTAAACAGATCCATCTCGGAGGAGATGCGGCTGCTGCTGACTTGAGGTCACCATGATGAGAGAAAGTAACGAGTATGAGGCATCATCACATCAGTGTGTGTGTGTGTGTGGGTATGTGTGTGTGTGCGCGCTCTGGTCAGCTCTATTTGTCAGACGTGGCGTCAAGTCCTGAGGGATCTTGGGGGCGTTGTGTGCATATGTGTGTGTGTGTGTGTGTGTGCGTTTTACATTTTTTTCCTCTCGCTATTATTCCTAGTTCCATTTAATGGGGATATGTTGAAACGGGATGACGCGAGTTGGCGAGATTAAAATGACAGTCACGCTTGCGCCATGTCAGTTGGCACACTTGATGTTCACAGTTTATTCTGCAGCCTTATGACTGGACTCAAACTTCCTGTTGTGGATGGATCATAAACTGAGGAGGAGAGAAATGAAGCTACGACGACTTCCTTTGTTTGGAGTCATTACATGGCGGTTTAGTAAAAACCTCCTATGGGAACTTTGTGGCACGGAAGGGAAGAGTGAACACAAATCCCAATCAGCTGATTAGAGCATCCTGGGAAGCCATCCAACTTGTCACAAGAGCAGGGGTCGCAGATGTACTGGCAGCGATAGAGGGAAGGGCGCAGGCGGCGGAGGAGAGACGGACGATGAAGATACTTCAGGGTTTGGCTGCAGATGAAGCAGGACGCGTGTCAAGTGGCAGAAGAGTGCAAAAAGGAGGACGAGAAATCAATTTGTGCGCTGTGAGCTTTGCCACGGGGAACCGCGACTTTGACACGCGCACAAACACGGTGTCGCAGCGTCTCATGGCGTCGCGGGCTGACAGGTGCCACACAGCGTTGATGCAAACAGGCATCAGATGAGGCCCCGATCTCCTGCCAAGTCCACGACGGCCTCCTCTCATCTCCCTTCATCGCACCCATGCCAATCTGCTTAATGAGCGAGGAGGCATACAGTACAGGAGGTGCACACCACACACACACACACACACACACACACACACACACACACACACCAACTTGTCAAATCTCACAGCACAAGTGTTTCTACATCTCTCTCTCCTGAAAGACAATCTTGCGCACACACAGACACACACACGCGCGATACAATAATAAATCTCAGTCTGACCACCCACACTGCAGGAGAACAGATTCCAATCAGCAGGACTAATGCGGGGGAGAGAGAGAGAGAGAGAGAGAGAGAGAGAGAGGGGCACATTTGTCTCCATACACCCCTCTATTAATATGCTTAATAAAGTGGAGCCAGGGAGGACGAGCTGTAGAGAGAGGGAAGAGAAGGTGATGAAGAAGAATGAAGAAAAAAGGGAGGGCGGGGGGGGGGGGGGTTGACCCAAGTTAAGGGGGGGGGGGGGGGGGGGGGGGGGGGGGGGGGGGGTTGACCCAAGTTAAGGACGAGGCGGACGACACGTTTCTCCTTGAGAATCGCTCAAAGCCACGAGGACGCCCGTCTTGTCTAGACAAAGTGTCCCCTAATCAAGTTACACTCCTCCTTCCACAAAACAAGATAAAACACCAGGGCGTGTCTGAGTGCGTGTGTGTGTGTGTGTTTCCTCATAACACACACACACACACACACACTCAAATGCACATTGCCATGGCAACGCGAGGAGGACTGGCCAGCTGAAGTGGCATCAACGTGGCAGCCCATCCAAAGAGGGACAGAGAGAGAGCAAGAAAAAGAGAGGGAAGCCACCACCCACACCCCACGCATCCACCGACCCACACCCCACTGCTCCAACAGCCCTCATTAAGACCCGCTGCTTGTAAAAATAACCGAGTCCAAGTGGCAACGACAGAAATGGCCGCTCCGTCAGAGGCCCGTCACATTTATAGTCTGACTCCTGTGCACTGACTCACTGTATAAGGGCTCCGACGACACGTGACTGACTCCACCGCGTTTAGCCAAACACACACTGGCACAACTGATCTTGAATGCACAATCACCGCCAAGGAGGCTATTAGCTCAAGCTGTGTGTGTGTGTGTGTGTACATATTGGAAAGATGTAATTTAGCTATTAGAGTAAAGCATTTTATAATATTTTATAGTTTTCAGAATCAGAATCAAATGTAGGTGGCTCTTGGTGATTAATTATCATTATGTTATTATAATTAGTCTTTACAATACCAGATTTAATTTAATTACTGTAAACCAAACCCAGTGTGACCGGTGGCCTGTACATGTGCTTTCCAGTGTAATGCCCACTACATGCCAGCAGAGGCTCCAGGCGGGAGGGGTTGACAGTGAGCCCTATGAAAGTTATAGCCCTAAGTTTAGACCAGCTCCATTTGTGAGAAGTGTAATTATACCACACATTGGCAGCTGACAGAAACCAGTGAGGGATGTAATGACTGTATCTTCTATTTCTGGTTCTAAAATGTCACTGTTAGCACACGCGCATTAATGGATGAGCATTCGCTAATTAGATCAAAAATGAAAAAGACGTTAACGTTGGCTTTGGCAATTTGGTCGCAGTGCAACCTGAGCGGAATATCTGTACAAAGTTTCATGGCATTTCAAGTTGACGTTCCGCGCAACTGTCCTGAGAGGTCAGCCAGATCAGCAATGAACGGGAGGGAAAGGAGCAGCTGGTGACCAGGGTAAAGAGGGGGCTTGAGTGAACTGGCCATTGGCTTGTTGGGATCTGTGCTATATATAGACTGGGTTGGCCTAACCTTGGCGTGGCATGCTGCAGACAACACTGTTCCACATCATGGGAACTTATTGTAGATACTAAACCTAGGTGATGACAGAGACAACACGAGACAGAAAACATGGCAGGGGTAAACAACGACAGTGAAATAGAGATGATGTGTCATGCGTGTATTTAAACTTACAGCCTTCATATATGTCCGTCGGGATGTGAACGGCAGTGGTGTTGTAAGAGACAAGGCGTTTGAAGACGGGGTCCACATGGAAGTCGTCCGGAACATATCGGTTCTTCTTCTCCGTTTGATTGAGCTTCACAAAGATGAAAAAGATAGATAGATAGATAGATAGATAGATAGATAGATAGATAGATAGATAGATAGATAGATAGATAGATAGATAGATAGATAGATAGATAGATAGATATTTTTGTGTCAGTAATGACAGAGATAAAAACCGAAAACTAAAAAATTGGGCAGTGACACATAAACCCCGACATCCACAGACGGGCTGTTCAGGGCCAGTCGGTCAAACACACAGTGACATTCGTGTGCCGAGGCTCCGTCCCAGTGGGACAGTGGAGAGGAATCGCATGCTGATCCCTGATGATCAGAATAGACAGACGACGTCTGAGGCCGGGGGAGGCATGTGATGTCTCACATTAAATGCATGTACTCAAACTCAGTGTCATGTGACAGAACCGCCGCTGAGGTCTAGCTGTAAATATGGAGGCTTACTGGAAATTAACAGACCCTACTAACAGGCGTGGCAGTTGTTTTCTGGGGACGCCTGGGTTTGAGTTATGTGTCGAATCGGCAAAATATCAGAGTAGTGGAAATTAGTTGTACTTACGTCATCTTTGGCGTTGTAGTAAATGATTTTGTCTGCCTGCAAAGAAATCCGGAGAGAAAGAAGAAAATCTGTCAGTGGTTTTAGTCAGATCAGGGATTGGGTTGAAGCAGAAGCACGTCCACAGGTGTAATACACATATGCAAATATACAAATATTAAACTATCGAGCATAGTCGGGTGGTGTTACTGCAGTAACACTAAGGTCGCACCATCACGCCCCAAGATAGGCGAAAGAGTGCAAAAGCACCAAATGTGTGAGAGATGGAGGCGTGATGAAGGGAGAGGCGTGAGATGAAAAACAAATAAATGATTTATAGTAATACTAATGTGGAAATATACAGGGGAAAAAATGAAACAAAACAAAAAAAATTAACATTTCAGGTGTGCATCTAAAACTTTTGGGTGCGCACCTGAAAAGAGCCTATCGCATTCGTATGTATGAAAATGACAGCACAGGAGTTAGTTCGCTTGTATTTTGGCTAGGCTAAAGCTAACTTTAGGCTGTAGGGTACAATTCATGTATTTCTAATTCACATGTCTAAAATTAACATTTATATTTACCTTATCGTCTGTCAGTTGATCAATGACACTATCCGGTATATTTCGGGCTTTCAGGAAAGACAGGAAGTTATCTTCTGCTGTCATTCTTTGAGATTAGCCCAAAGAGTTTACGACGAGACACACGTCGATTCCGTTACAGTACATGCGCGCCTGAAAGTTTCGTGACACGTTTAATTTTTTTTTTCCTCACGTCCCTTTAGGGGCTCCGTAGAAATAAGATGAAATCAACAAGCAAGGCAATATAATTTTGTGATTATGACGCGCTGGATAGATAATATATGCCCGTCTGTGGTCGTGCTACAGCTTTTAAGTGTTTAAAGTCAGCAGGGACAAACACATACGCACACATATAGTCGATTCTTATATACTTTGTGAAAATTTAATTTTCACATGCTAATATATGATATTTACTTATAATGCAAAAAGTCATAAAACACAGAACAATAACAGAGTCTTCATATTATTTGCTTCACTGTCTCTTTTGATATATGCTTCATAATATAGTTAATGGATGACATCCTGGCGTGAGCATTGTGTGTGCGAGTGTCTATGTGCGTGATCGGCATGCCCGCTCGTCTCCACCAATTATGTGAAATAATGAAATCCAACGTTGCATAAAGTCGTTACGGCGTGCTCGTCATCATAATGAGATTTGCCATCGAATTATTGCAATCATATTGAATCGCGAATAACACCCCCAACCCCCCCCTGCTCCTCTTACAGCGTTCACGCCACTGCTCGATCTCTGTCACGTGTGTTAATGGACATATCAACTCACTCACCTCGCTGTCTTCCCTCCAGTCATGCTCCATCTGAAACTTTTCTGCTTCTGTTGCCAACCTCTGAACAAATGGAGAGAGAGAAAATACATTAGCCCATATTTAATATTCTGGTAAAAACCTTTTGACTCCAAGGCCACATTATACTCAACGTCACAATCACATCATCGTAACACTTAATAATAGCATTTCAGTTTGTCCAAAGAAGTCATGACATGGGGCCCGATGGCCGAGGGTGTTGCTCATACAGGAATACTGTGTTTGAGGCAAAACATGAAGTAGGACTCGCTCTAACGCTAAGTGGGGCTAAAATTAGATGCACACCTATTCCATCTTCTCCCAGATCTGGTCCTGATGACTAGGTTAATGGGTTTATAATGGCCCCGGCTTTTAATCTCTACCTGGTCCAGAAAATGCACTGTACTTTTAATTTCCCATGGGAAATATCAAATATCAAATCCGGCTCTTCCTGTGTACGTGCGCGTCACAAAGGATTCCGAGTCAAACCGAAAAGGAGGTGAGATTTGATGGTAACGGAGTAAAATTAATTAGTGAGATGGGAGGAGGAGTGGCCTAAAGCAGTGGTATTGATTTCATTTATTTGAAAAATGGCAACACAGTCTTCTTTTTCCCTTTGTCTCTTAAAAGAAAAATCTGACTCCCGTTATCTGATGTCATTGCTGCCTTACAATAAGATAAGAGTACACATAATGGACCTGACTGCATCAGACGCAGAGAAAACAGCCTAATGGAAGAAGACTAGATTAGTCGACTCTTTACTCACACACCCTAAGATAACACAAGGTCACTTTGTAAACATCAAATAATGCCAATTTTACTGGAAAGCTAGAAAACAAAACCAGTATTTAACAATATAATAAAGATACATGCTATATATATATATATATGATGTTGACACCTCTCACTTCATTATCAACTAGCACTGAGCACTGAGTCTCTCTCTCTCTCTCTCTCTCTCTCTCTTCAGATCACTCGTCACGCCTGCACACCACGCCATCCCCTGACGGGCGCTGATATTCTGCTGTTACCTCGGCAGCCTCTCTGTTGTGTCTCATTAGGGTGGAAATTGTGCGGCGGCTGTCAGAGATGTGTAGCCTCGTGGCGAAAGGCGAAACAGAGCTACGAGCGTGGATGTGTGGTTACGGCAGGCGAGGGAGGCTTTAGTGCAGCGTGAACACCGACAACAACAGTTCTTCAACAGTTGGTGTCATTGTTGTTGCCCAACACCACCACCACCCCAACGTAACACAAACACACAATGCACAACGGATCCACTAAGACGCAATTCTCATTATGTCGGTTTCCAGTCAGGTCAATATTGGTGCAACGAAACACTGGGGTGTGTGTTTCAATCAATCCTAATAAACCACCCACGTGATCCTGTGGTTACAAAGC
The DNA here is from genome assembly GCA_016785345.1 of Trinectes maculatus. Classification (NCBI taxonomy): domain Eukaryota; kingdom Metazoa; phylum Chordata; class Actinopteri; order Pleuronectiformes; family Achiridae; genus Trinectes; species Trinectes maculatus. The sequence continues at coordinate 211,825 of JAFBJQ010001944.1, forward strand.
CCTTCGATGTGAATTTACTCTGGAAGCACTCCAACTCACGCACAAAGGAGAAAAGGAGGTTTACGTGTTTTTTTCCAAACTAAAACAACTTGCACAAAACAGGAATCATTTTCTCAGGGCTGTTTCCCCGTTGCCATGGTTATCAACATCCAAACTAGTAGTTGAATGTTTTAATTATTATTATTATTATTATTATTATTGTTCTTTATTTTACGGTGATCACAACCTATTCAGCCTTTGGTGGTGTCTGGGTTGCTTCACAGGTGGCCGTGTTTAATAATGTGTTACATCATGTGACAAGTCTGGGATATAACACAACATTTTCAAAAGGTGCCGAGTCATCAGAATAAAGTTAATAAAGGAAAACGTGGACTTGTTAAGGAGCTGGCATACATTCTTATGGTGACTAATGAGAGCATAATGCTGAGGTGCCTTATTGTGAGGTTGATCTGAGTATAGTATAGTATAGTATACGATACTATATATATATATATATATATATATAAAAATATATATATATATAGGGTGTATACACGCACACACACACGCACACACACACAAACACACGCGCACACACACACGCGCACACACACATATAGTATAGGGAATACTGGGAACTATAACAACTTCATATGCAGCTGACATATGCACATGGAGCTGATATTTTCTCGGGGGCATCCTTTGTGTCTGATCTGATAAAAAAAAACATGATCTGTCACACATTTCTGATTTTGCATTTTGTAAGAAAGAGACACGGGGATGTGCTGCGTAAACACACGCACATTCCTGGCAGCCTGATTAAAGTAGCCTAGTCCTGCCAGGACAGATCGCACACACACACACACACACACACACACCTGCTATCTTACTGATGTGTGGGGAGGCACCAGAGAGCAGAGGAAACATGAGCATCTGCTGTTGTGACTGGCAGCACTTTAGTCGGATCTATCCTGCTCAGCCTGTGGGGAGCCGGGAGGAGGATGGTTGCACCCACACAAACTCAGACTGGCACAAAAAAAAAAAAGTACAAACAACAACTGACAAGTTAACCCGACTATAACCCCTGGTTTTGGACAGGATAGAGCCATCACCAGTATAAAACTCCGCAGGAAGTAATTTGTTCGACTTGCTATCCACCGAGGCAGATGGGTCTGACAGTGCATTCCTCCTGCAGCACACACTCCCAGCTGAGCGCGCTATCCGTGTGCCAACTGGCTGCAAACAACTCCCAATTACAGCTGTGCTCGGCCCCAGATGTTGAGCTGGTGGCTCGGAGCATGCATCTTGACCCACACACGTTGACGTGCATGTTTGGTGTGCGTCACTCTGTCGCAGAGTAATGTCACACTGTCCATTATCTGGGATTTGGCTTTTTTTTTTTTCAAATATCACTCTTTAATGAGCAGAGGAGCAATTAGCCTTCCAGTTTGGCTACCACCGTAAATGTGATGGTGCTTTTGGCAACAATTATTTGAAGGGAGGAATTATTGCTGGCAATCTCTCCACATGGCAATTTGTTCGAGTTAAGTGCTCATCACATTGAGCTGTTGATACATTGTGATGTTGAGAAAAAAAAAAACACTCCCACTTTGGCTGATCAATCCGTCGCTGCAGTCCAAAACAATAAAAAAGAATATGTAAGGACTGTCAAGACGCAGGACGATAAAAAAGAAACAAATTCAAATACAACTATATCGTGTTATATTGTATGCTGATGGGTCTGTTTAATGATTGTGTGTTTAATCATACAATATTTATCCATGTTAAGATATTCATGTTGACAAGACACTGACAGTTTTAACAATTTGTGCATTTGATATTTGATTCAATTCCTTCAGCACAACCATCACAATCCCATTGAAGTCATTTTTGCCTTTACGGTTTGAGCAGTGGATACATGCTCATGGGAAATTGCGATTTCTTTTTTTTGTACAACTTAATAAAATAACGTGTGTGTGTGTGTGTGTGTGTGTGTGTGTGTGTGTGTGTGTGCGTGCGCCCACCCTGTGATTAGGGCTTTAACAGCAGTGTCTAATGACTCACAGCAAGTCATCCATTGGCGGTTTAATAACGCACTTCCAGACACTAGAGATCAGTGACTCCTGTGTAATTACGCACCACTACACAACACAACGCTCAATAGAGCTGTATTCAAGCACTCGCATGCGTACTCTCATCCTTTTCAGGCAATCTAATGAAAATGAATGCTGCTGGAGAGCTGTTTGGTGTTCAGTGCATAACACTGGGTTGATGATGGAGGTTGAGGCCACTTGAAAGATGTTTAGTTTGTTTGCCCAGTGTGCATGAAAGGGAAGGAAACAAAGAAAGAGAAGTAAAGGAATCTGTTTACGATGCCCATGTTGCTTAGCGACCAGGGTGTCATGGAAACATGCAGCATCCCTGGCCCGAGCACGTTGCAGAGTGAAAGCTCCCATTAGATGGAAACAAGAGAACCAAAAACATTCTGTTCATTATCTTCTCATTCCTATCTTCCTTCTTGGTAATTAAGAGTCATCTCCGAGCCGCCTCTCTGTGCCCATGCCAACAGCCCACTCATACTTAGGAAAATTCACGTTCCTGTCGATGGAGATCCATGCTGGGGGTGATTTAAACCAACGCAAGACGCCGTGTTTGAGAAGCAACTGTTGTTTTTCCTTCCAAAAGAAAATCGCGATCAATCGCGGCTCAGACGCTGGTGAGCGGCCAAAGCCTGTAGAACACGCTGCCAAAGTGCTAATGCAATCGCAGGCCTGAAATAACCCTCCGAAATCAATATTCAAGTAGCTCAGCCCTCAGCCGTCTGTTCCGCGGACCTGCACTGTGTCTTGGTGATGGAAACCAGGAACTGTTCATATGTGCCAATCAGAGATCCGAAAGTGATCTTACCAAAATTCTTTTCCCTGGTAAAACATGGCAGAGAGAAGGAAACAGCCCAGAGCCTGTATTCAGTTCAGCATCAGTAACATTTGTAAACAGACTGAAAACATTGTTCTGTGAGTGGGCATGCGTACCACAGCTTCCCTATGGGGAAGCACATGCATTAATACCCTTCATTATAATAACATTAGTGCTGGCACCGGCTAACAGAACATAAATCTGCAGCGACTGAGTAGGCACTAAAGGCTTCCCCGCACCTGAGATGCATTCGCCCGCTCAACTGCATGAGTCACTACATGCACATCATCACGCGCAGCAGCGGCGCCGCCCACCACCGCCTGCACGATTACATTTTCATCTGCAGGAACCGCTGTCAATGAGAGCAGCACCAGAACTTTCGCTTCTGTTCCTACATCTGACATGAAAACCGGCATGTGTCAGTACAGTAGTCACCTTTATATCGCAATCCCTACACAAATCAACATGTTTTAATGAGTCTGTGGACGTGACACTAATTAACCTATGAACCTGTTATTTACACCGGTCAGTGGAAACAAGGGCTATAATGTTAACATGTGCATTATGTCCTCCGTGGTTCTTCCGGGTCTGTGCCGCTGTCACTGCGGGCAGAGAAATGACCTATTCCACTGGGGGACGTTAACCCCATCAAAGAGTACAGGTCAAGAGGAGCACTTCAATAATTGATGAGCGCAGAGTCAAAGGTGGACCAGGTATCAGAGAGGGACAGTCCACTGCTCTGTAATGATGGTGACGCAAGGGCGTGAGCAAAAACTCAGAAAGAGGAGAGGTAGGAAATAAGTGTGTGTCCTTGTGTGTGTGTGTGTGCACACGGGAGAGCGGGATGTCGCCTGTGTGTCTGTAATCTGTGAGTGAAACCAATCCACGACAGCATCCGCCGCAAGACACTGACTCATCTTCTGAAGTATCAAAAAGACGTGGGAGATAATTCTCAGTCTGGCACATTTATATCTCCATCTGAAAAAAAAAACAACAACCCATAATTATCAACTAGAGCACACTGACTGCATAATACTGTGGTACAACATCAATCCCATTCACGATGCTGCTTATATATGGAGGGGACAGGCCGACCTCACAGTCATCACCACTATTAACCTACATATGTGGAAGAAACCCACACGGCCACAGGGAGAACATGTAAACGCCACACGCCACCTGACAGGTTTATTAATCCCAGAAAGCCTCTGGCTGTGAGGCAACAGTGCTAATCACTGCGCCGCCGTGCCGCCGTGCCGCCTGTGGTGCAACATGAAAGAGGGAGAAATTCTTTGATCGCCCTTGAGTGGTTTGGAAAAAATAAAAAAAAATGATATCCATAGTCAGATCATCAGCCGTTTAGGGAAATGAACCTGAAAGAGCTGCAAAGGAGTTCAGACGATAAATGAAAAAACACACTCGATAACATTTTTTTTAAAAATGTAATAACATAAATCATACGAGCCATTTTCCTTTTCTGCAAACGTAATATCCATCTTTCGAACATTAAAAATAAAGGGCTGCTGAAGTGATGCGAAATGTGAACTGTAGCTACACTACACTGTGATAACATCCATCAAAAATCTTGGTTGAGCGTGAATGTGCACAGCATTCGAGTCACATCCACTGTGTGCCAGCCATAAAAAATGATCTGAGCCATAGCCATGTTTGCTGTGGTCGAGACCTCGCTCGCGCTCTCTGAAGCCACAGCTGCCAGCATGTGAGTGAGTGCACGTCGGGGGAACGCCGGTATCAAACGCTGCGAGTGAATTGAGGTGACAGGACGGGCAGATGTCACATTAAAAGACAGCAAACCCAAGCAGGCCTCTGATTAAGTTAATGACAGCAGCCATCTTTCTAATGGGATTGTGTTGGTTGGCAATTGCTTGGACACACACAGAGGCACATAGAACAAATAAACAGTTGCAAAGCTAGTCAGAGAGGGGACACAGCTAACGACAACAACAACAACAACAACAACAACAATATGCTTGTTTCTACATATGTGACCTCTGATAAACACCTACCAGTTGAATTGTTTACCAAGTGGCCGAGATCTCAGATAGGAGATAAGAGATCTGCGATGGGCTTATTGTGTGTGTGTGTGTGTGTGCGTGTGTGTGTGTGTGTGTGTAGCCGGGAATTGTGCCCTAATGCACTGAGTGGATTTCCTGCTGCCCTCCCTGCTCATCATGTCTCTCCCACACACATCTGGCCATTCGGAATGGATCAAGGGATATGCAGAGGGAGAGATGGAGAGGGAGAAGAGGAAGGGAGGACGGTGGGGAAGCAAGGAGACGAGAGGAGACGAGTGCAGAAGAATACTACGAGGCGATGGTGGGACAGGTCAAGGTCATCACCGACACCGTCGTCCTGTCTCTACTTCCATTTCTGTTAACGATGCGGCTAAGTGCACCCTGCAACTATATATGGTGACTTATATAAGTTGATCACCATAAGGCTGGCTCAGTTCCATTTCATTATACTGAACATCATCAACATGAGACAGACATCGTCCTCTTCAATTCTGATGTGGTGTCCTTTAAAATATACTTAAAAAAAAAACAAAACAAAGAATAACATATGGTGGCAAAAAAAAAAAAATAATCCCTTCCTCACACGCTGTTCAAGCAAAGCACTAAACTAATGTTATTTACTCACGCGGGTGAAACGCACAGCAGATGGTGTTGATAAACTGTCAGGACAGAGGCTGTGGTTTAACACCTCTACTCTGCTGCCATCAATTCACTGGTGAGTTGTGTTTGTCTCCCAAGGTGCCACACGACAACGCCAAACCTAATTGCCCCCATCCCCTGGCACTTATTGGGATCTAAGGAAAACAAAACGCTTGGCTGGATTGATGTACTAATCAATGGGAGAGTAACTATGGCAACAGGTTGTCAGGCTTTAATTGGATATTTCTGTCTCCCGGAGCCGGATTGATCGAGAAGAGGGGGCATCTATGTGCGGATCTATTTATCTTGCTGCAATCTACAATTCTATTGTATGAAACGTTCTACACAAATAATAATAACTATTTTTATTTATTCATCCAAATTGTGTAGATTTCTCGAGCTAAATTAAAGTGGTGATCAATACCACTATATACAACGCTTTACCACCAGCACAGCCAGCATTCACCATTTGTTTTTTCCATAAACACAGGAACCATATCAGACACAACCTGAAAATAAGATTACAAAGTATGTAAATGACTTGATAAAGTGTTCAACAAGGGAAAATTCAGCTACATGTGGTAACCACTATCACCATCATTTGTGACAGCAAAGCCAAAGAGCCAATAATAAAACTTTATCCTCCGCTTCAAAGATGAAAAGTAGCAACTGTACCTCTCTGTTGGGAGATCATGCAGTACTTACCTTTAGGGCCTTGGAGCGGTTATCCAGCAGTTTCTCTATGTTCCCCGCAGCAGTTGCCACAAGCTCCTTCGCATTGTTCGTCTTCACGCTGAAGTGAGCTTTGTGATTTTGATATATCTGAGACAAGCACGAGAGAAAAACCAGCAGTCAGAGATGCACAGAAGAAAAACATCACATGTTCCAGTTGTTCACTCAATAAATGAGCCATCAGATGCCAAACCTCTGCACAATTAGATTTTAGCGACTTCGCAAACCTAATAATCACAGAGATAAAAAAAGTCTTCTGCTCAAACAAAATATCCCTTCAGTAAATAGTGGGCACGTAAAGGAATTAAGTTTGATTTTGATTTCATTTGTCAACGACATTATTTACTTTATCTGAGGCTGCCGTTTTTATTGGACCAGTGGGGTTTTTATATATATATATATATATATATATATATATATATATATATATATATGTCTATAGGAAGACCATTTACTGTGCTAGGGAAGATGTTCCAGCAAAAGAAGATATGTTAGCTGCTAAAAAAAACAACACAAATGCCAAACAGCCAATTATTTAGCAGCCTGCAGGGATTACACTGTCCAACGTTCAAACCACAGAACTGAGGCATGTGCGTGTGTTCTCATCCTCTGGGCCTCTGATCAGAGGGAAACACAACTTATTCTGAAATTTGAAAAACTCGAGTCGGACCCCGATTATCACTCCAAAACACATGTGGAAACCCGACCTGTCCGTTACCATTGGGCTCAGATAGGTTTCTGATGAAAAGTCGTGCAACCACATTTAACAAAAGCATGTTTTGTAATGATTTCCCTTCTGCTTGAAAGCCGATTGATGTATTCTCAGAGTGAGCTGGGAGCAAAAGTGCCAGATGCATTATGTCAATCAATGTGAATCTAAAAGTCTCCTTCTCCTTCATGTCAGTTTGTGTGTATATGTGTGTGTGTGTGTGTGTGTGTGTGCGTGCGTGCGCACACAGCGACTGTGGCTTTCACTGTATAGTTGTGATGCTGATCTTATCTGAGTGTACATCGGGCTGCAAGAACGAAATGATGCAGCAATGTGTCTAATGAGAGGCTACTATATATATATATATATATATATATATATATATATATATATCCTGGTGATGTGTTGTGACAACTGAAGTCGTACTAAATAATACGAGTGAGCGTAGTGACAAAACACACATAAGTGTCGATATGGTGAATTCAGACCAGTTTATTATTGCGTATTGTTTTTGCACATCGTTAAAGCAGTTGAAATAAGTGTGTGTGTGTGTGTGTGTGTGTGTGTGTGTGCCTCACCTTTATCAGGTCCTGCAGGCCACTGGATGAGTCCGTTAACGTGATCAGCTCATTCTGCATCTGGTCCACCCAATCCTTTATCCTGAACACACACACATGCACACACACACACAAAACCCATTAGCCAATTTGTTGACTGGCGCCAATTCTCATTCAATTTGAATAGATCTCGTGTGATCACATGACCTGTGCTTTTACTCCTCACTGCAGCAATATGCTAAATAGCATCAGGAAGGGAGGCATGGAATGGTCATGTTTAGCCAAGTATATGCGTCGCTCAGCTCTAATATGAGCTGTGCTCCGGGGTGAGATGCCGGTTAATGCATTCCGATCAGAAAGATCCGAACAGGAAGGAAAAAGGAGAGGGGAGGATGAAGATGAGGGAAGGAGTGATACACAGGAAAATACTCATTTATCAGGGTTTAGATTGTTTTTACATGACTTTGAAATGCTAGTATTATCTCAAATTTATGGCCTGTAATTTAGCCACGAGCATTTTAAAGACAGTGGTTCCTTATATAGAATCACTGACATCCGCACACGTCATATGTTCATGTGCACAAACGCATCCCATCGTCGTCCAGTTGTGTTTACCTCTAAAACGAATCACTTAAAATGACTTCCTGTATTTAAGCATCAATAATTATTTTGACCTTTGTACACAACGTATTGTCAGTACATCTCCAAACCCGCCACCAGCCCCCTTTACAACAAACAATAAAGAATACATGACATAATCCATAAAGAAAATTGCCCTTTCTCCCCCACAGTGCGACTTAACCTCCTCACCTTCCAGTTTACCGAGGGGCCGCTGACACCTGATCCCCGTCTGTGTTTTCTTATTTAAAAAATACAGTGTAACGTGAGCAGGTGGAGCTCACGCTGCAAATGTGTGGCAGAGTATATTTAGCCTTCAGGGCGAGAGAGAGACAGCTGCTGGTCGCCGAGGGCAGATATAGAGATGTGCATACTGTCAGCACATAACTTGCATGCATCCGTATTGACACACACACACACATATATATAGGGGATATGAGAAAGTAAGAGGATGTCATATATTTAAAGTGGAATTTTATTGTCTCTGCGGACTACTGTACAAAGAGCCGGCACCAGGGTCAAGATAAGGTCCGCTGACCATAGTGAGCAGGTGTCTATACAGGTTGTCATGCATGTGACTTTTCCAAATGGGACCAGTTGACCTTACCAGGCAGGGGCGGGGTTTTCCAACAGGTGTCTGATGGGAAGCTGTCGAGCATGCGCAGGCTCTTTGCCCACTTTTTCCAAAACAATTATTATTCTCATAACAGGGAGCGAAATTACATTTCCAACAACCCATTCTACCCAGTATGAATAATATTTCTATAAGTTATTTATCAAATCTACAATCAAATCCAAAATAGTCATGAGCCAGTTTGTGTTACAGTTAGTGTTGGTTTTGTGTGTAACCTAAAAGGCGGAGCAGTGTTCCGATTCGCCGACCACTGCAAATATCCGTCAAAACACACTCGTTAGTGGGGAAAGAATTCATTGCATGTTTTCCCAAAGACATTCCTTTGATGAAAGAATGGAAACTTGGATCCCATTAACATCTGCTGACGCAGCAGGTTTTTGGGTCGTTGCGGTCATC
>JAFBJQ010001945.1:0-36995 GCA_016785345.1 Trinectes maculatus
CACCATATCCCTTTTGGAGGTCACAGTGATATAATTTAAATCAAATCAATTATGGACAGTCTCTATCATGGTAACCATTGTAGTGTACTCCTGTCATAGGAGCAAATCAGCAAACCTAGATTTTAATATAAATGGACTTTAGTCTCAATATGACTTTACACAGTCGTGGTGAAAAGAAGACCTTAATGACTGTTATGCTTTTCTCCTCTCTTCTTGATAAAACACATCTTTGGAAGTTTGGTGCCTCTGTGAAAGTGGCATCTCAGCATTTTGTTGTCTCGTTCGGACAGTGAGAAGGCAAAGTGTCAACAGGGAGCGATCCGCTCCACAGAGACGCGTGCGCAAACACATTCATTTGTGCAGTCATGCATCTGGCTATTGTCCCTCCAGCCTTGTGCTGACCTTTAGAGGTCACTCCGAAACAGCATCTGTTGTTGCTGGTCACATGAATGAGGGGGCATGGGTTTGGCTTGTTTTGAGGAATTTGCAGTGGGAGGAAACCGGTCCACAGGAGCCAGGTCTCTGTGATCAGGGATAGGGCTGCATGAAGTCCACTGGACTACAGAGGGACTTCATGACTTCATTCTACACTGTAATGAGAAGTGCATGAATATCATCACAAAACACACAATGTACATCAGTATTAACCTGCACAGTATAGTGGAACATTCATTTAACAAGCAACAAATAAAGAAATTAGCTTGACTGAATCTACTCAATTCTTATTCTTATTCTTATTCTTATTCTTATTCTTGTTCTTGTTCTTATTCTTATTCTTATTCTTATTCTTATTCTTATTCTTATTCTTATTCTTATTCTTATTCTTATTCTTACATTATATTATTATTATTTGAGTTCTGTCTGAGCCAAAATCTAGTTGTAAGACCATGATGTCTGAGAGCTGTGTGCTCTCTGGAAGGAAGCTTCAACTTGCACAGTGTCACTGAACTGTGACATTCAGTTCTCTTTTCATAGTATTCACAGTGATAACTGACACATTGTGGCTTGTTTTATGAAATACCCCCTGATTATATAATTTTATATCTGTGTTTCATTAAATGCTATATTTAAAATATAATGATTGCCAATTTGTTTCCACTGACATGAAAAAAAAATCAATGTGTCTATTCGTACAAGCCACTGGCTAAAGGCACGAAGTGTCAGGTTGTGATTGGATGGATAAGCTGGTGGAGCTTAGACTTGGTAGCTCGTGACTTAGATATTGTTTAATCCCCTTTAATCCACCTCTGCACATAACACAGAAACTGTAGACCCTTTTCCCCCCCGGTCATCAATAAGCACTTGAGGTCATGTTGAGGTGCTTTTTATTTGTACAGTAGTTCAAGAAATTACATATGCAAGGTCGAGGATCAAGAGTTGCCCAATTTTTACCTAATGATAATACATTGACAGCACATTCACACGTATAAAGCAAAAATTGTCTTTAATTCAGTTACAAATTGCATCGACAAATACTTACACATTACCCTGAAGCAAAAAAATAAAATAAAATAAAAATAGATAGATAGATAGATAGATAGATAGATAGATAGATAGATAGATAGATAGATAGATAGATAGATAGATAGATAGATAGATAGATAGGGTTGAGAGAAAGAATAGGTTACATTGTTGGGTCGCTTTGTGTTATGTAACAGCCATATTAACTCCGCCTTCTTCCATTGACCAATCTAATTCCTCCTCACCCTCCTTGCGCTCCCCACTCGTCACACACTAGGACCTCTCACGCACACAGACACACAAAAGGCCTCAGCGTGTCTGAGCGGGCGCCTTTAAAGGATCAGCATCCCCCCTCGTCCCATTGGATAACGAGAGAGGCACGACTGCAGCATCCTATTGGGTGCCAGCCTATATCACCATAGCTGTCGTCATCATCGTGTGTGGCACACATGCAGCATCAGCAGGGGGATGCAGGGAACAGCATGTTCACATGTTCTGTATGGTCCCACTATGGCTATCATTTGTGAAATGGTTCACAGTAAAAAAAATTAATAAAATAAATGTTTTCTTCTTGATATGATTCTAACCTGGTTACGTTTACGACTAGTCTTATGATCACACCTGTTACATGGCTCTCTGGAGTCTTTGCTTCGACTGATCTTATCTTCTCTAGTTCTCTCGGTTTTGAAGCTGCATAGCTGCTTAATGTGAACTGACAACAAAATGCACTCACCTCTGGATGTGCTCACAACCTGTCCTCTGTCCATCTAACCACTTACATGTGATAAAGCTGCATCTGATTATTATTTAATTATAATCTGATTAAAGTCTGATCATAATAACATTAATCTGATCACCCACAAAACGTTTTAATGCAGCTCTAAATGTGGTGTGGAGATTGAATGAGTTACTGAGTGAGGTCAAGAGTTAATGTCTGTTGTTGATGGTGGAAGAGATGTTCAGATCCTAGACTTAAATGAAAACTTAATTACACCAAATAGTAATAGTATTGCATTACATTACTGTGTTACTAGTGTGTACTCAATATACACCCATACACAAGTACACATGTACAATATTGTATGTACAATATTCAGGAAAACAGATGTTTCCATTGTAATAGACTTGTATAGTTTTTTACTTTATTTGTTGCACTTCAGGAGAATGTGGTAGTTAACATACCAATATGTATAATTTAGTCTATTCAAGTGTTTTTACCTTATACTAATTTGTAACATTGCAGCTATGTCTAATTGACTTTCATCATGTTGTCAGTGTGTGTACTAGTATGTTTTGCTAAGATGTAGGAAAGCACTGTTTGTCAGGACTCTGTATTTTTGTTTGTTTTGTTTTTGAAAAACTATGTCAGGAACAATTGAAATAAAGTGGGCTAGCACTTTATTTCAAAAGGCAAATGTATATATACAGGATACATTTGCCTTCAATACGTACGGTAGTGAATTCAACTCACTTTGGACTTGCCTGTGGGACAGCCTACTTTACCCGTCAAAGGGACAATTGTTGTTGAAAAGTTCCTCAAAAGTATTTTGTGGGACAGCCCACTTTACTTCTCAGGGGCACAATTAACAGAAGATGTTTGGGTCAGATTAAAAACTCAGGAGATGGTAATGCTGGATCTAATGCTCCTCTTACATATTGGCGGAGCAGCTGCTTATAAATGGCTTGTTAAAAGTTTCATGCATAATAAAGTGATGTCTTACAGTGAAATGACACCATGAGGACTGTTCACAGAGCCAGTTGATTTTATCTATGTCACTACTGGTGCATGTCAATAAATTGGAATAATCTGTTAAAGTTCATTGATTTCAGTAATTCAATTCAAAAAGTGTATCATAGATTCATTATACACATAGAAACATAAGCTTGATTAGAGTGTATCACCGTGAGTCTGCAATATTGAACTTTGTCACAATATTCAGATTTTCTGACATACTAAATTTTGGGTTTTCACGAGCTGTAAGCCATAATTGTCCAAATTCTAACAAATAAATTCACTGTAATGAATCTATGATATATGAAATAAATGAACTTTACCATGTTACTCTGATTTACTAAGATACACCTGAATATTCCATCCTCACTATTGTGCATGAGTCAGAATGCTGTACAAGAACATAAACATATAAACATATATCCCAAGTCCTCGATGCAGCCTGGCACGCAGCACCCCGCCCCCCCTCCCCTCACCACCCATCACCACCCCTCACATGTGAACAGCACAGCTCCAGCATCCTCCTCCTCCTCCTCCTCCTCACTCACCGCAGCGCGTCCGGCTCCGCATCCGCACCGCAATATACCGGACACCTTCATTCAGGAGCACCTGTACGCATGTAAGTGTCCTTCATGTTTCCTCGTGCTGTGCAGTCTGTTGTCTGCTGTCGAGGTGCGCGTGCCGTGCGCCTCCGCAGCAATGGATGCTGGTGGAATGAGTGGTTAGAATGCGCCAAGTTTCACTGAATGGCAATGATGGACTCTGTTGGAAACCAAAGGGGGGGGGGGGGGGCGGGGGGGGGGGGGGCGGCATTTTTACATGCATGTTTTTAAAAAAATACATTAATTTTAATTATATATTTAATTAGTGTGGATGTGGATTATTGCAACAATCTGTTCATTGCGCAGCTGCTGTGAGCTATGCGCGTGGAGCGTTCCATCACTCCACGCCTGCGCGTTGTCACCTGATTGTTTCCCTCTGCCACAGACACTGAGGCGTCCCAATGGGAGCTGCCAGTGAACCTGAACTGCTCCAGTGCAGGACAGCATTTAGCTGCGTTCATCCATTCATCCATCCGTCTTCATCCATCCATTCATCTTCATCCATCCATTCATCCACCCGTCTTCATCCATCCATTCATCCATCCATCCGTCTTCATCCATCCATTCATCCATCCGTCTTCATCCATCCATTCATCCATCCGTGTTCATTCGTTCATCCATTCATCCATTCGTCCATTCGTCCATTCGTCCATTCGTCCATTCGTTGGTGCTTGCAGTCGGAGGCTTTTCCTTGTGTAACTGGAGCAGAGTGTGTCCTGGTTTTGTCTCAGCATCACTGCAGAGCTCAGGCTGTTACATAACACCACCAAAAAAAGAAAAAAGAAAAAAAAAAACAGAAAAATCACAGTGAAGGACAGGGATTAAAATCAGCACCCTGCATTGACTGATATGATTAAACCACTGACGGGGTAGTGTTGATGGGGCACATGGACTCAGTCCTACAGTCCTACAAAGGGCTGGTGAGGCGCTTATGTAACGGCAAAGTGAATTTGCCGGCTGAAGCCAGGCATTGTGAAGCTGGCAGCTGCCCCATTGTTTCCTGGACAAGTGACAGGACCACGAGGTGTCTGCGTCCCAACGATCACAATCCACTTCTCCTTGATCACAAGTTTCGCTTTTTTGGTATGGACTCGTATCATAAGCCCGTTGGCCACATTACAACACAAGCACACAGGGCTTTGTTCTTTTTCATGGATGCTGCAGCTGAGGTCCCTGGGTGTTTAGAGATCAGGGTTGAGATCCGTCAGTGTCGTGATCCCGTGTTTTTTATGGTCTGTCTCATAATTTACGTCAGTCTGTGTAATTAAAAAAAAAAGAACAGGGCTATGTGGATATTTTTAGGGGGAAAAAAGGAAAAAAAAAAGGTAACGCGCCAGGTTTACTATTATTTAATAATATTTAACATTATTAATCTAAGAGTGATTAGCTTTGTCACCATTGAAATTCTAACATAGACATAAATAATATGTAGAGATTCAATAAATCAAAATTCATTAACATACAGTGCTGGTATAAATATAGTGGGCGTTCAGGTTTATGTGGGTTGTTGATGCTCTGGTTTCATGTCTTCTCCTCGTCCTACTATTAATGTGGACTTTGACCTTGATCTTATTTGGAAATCTACAATGTGGGTTTCTAATAGCTGTACAGTCCCAACTCAGTTAGACAGTTATTTATCACTGCAGTAAGAGGAATTATGACTCTGGACCTAATATTCAGATGTCCCAGTGTCCATTTGACCTTCATAAGTAACGTCTACCTCCCTGTTGATACTGAAACTTGTTGAAAGTTGTAAGTTATGCGCAGAATGACATAGGCTTAGCTCATGGAACTCCACAAGTAGGTGCTTTTGTTTTTTTGCTGTGACTCAGAATCCTCCTTCATGTGATCACACTCCACAATGTGACTCTGCTCTGCTGCTGCAGGGAGCAGACACCATGACAAAAGTGTTTTTTTTCTCTTGTTTTGTTTAATGATCGTATCCTCTACCAAGGGCAAGGGTCATACCCACTCCTACTAAAATATATGACAATGTTTTAACATGTCCAGAACATTTTAAAACTTGAGGGTGAAAAATCCATATCATGGTAACCTAAATATTTGTTTGTTTGTTTGTTTGTTTGTATAGCCCATATTCACAAATTGCAATTTATGAAAAATGATAATGATAATGATAATGATAATGACAACAACAACAACAACAAAAATAATAATAACTAGAAAAAATGAATTTCCTGAAGGAAATGCGTGTGAATGCTGAAATCTGTACTGAACATGCATCCAAACTCTGCTGAGTGAGCTCTCATAGCGTGGTCTCCAGCTGAACGAGCTGAAGAGAGCCAAAGGCCTGCTGAATTAATACAAACATAGTATAGTATTGTGCCCGAAAATGGACCAAAATGTAAAATATAGTATGTTACCAGAAAATTGACCAAAGTGTAAAAGTATAGCATGTCACCAGACAATTTACCAAAATATCATAGTATAGTATGTATTGTTCAGTACTGTATATGTTTTTACTCTCTTTGTGTGCGTGTGTGTGTGTGTGTGTGTGAGAGAGAGAGAGAGATGAAAGATGTGGAAGCTATGGAAGAAGCAGGAAGATCTGCACAGACTGAAAAAAGCCAGAGCAGTGAGTGATGTCATCAGTGACATATACTGACATCACCCACTCCATGTATTTCCAATGGGCAAAAACATGGTACAAAAAACATTATTTCGTAAAAAGTATCTGGAGTTGCAGTGAGAAAAGTAATCGCACCCATCTCCTTCTTGGTATTTGCTCACACATGTAGGAGACATATTGAAATAGTTTTCCTTTGAAGATGTCAAAGGTTCCTGTCATGTGGCTTTAATGTTTTGATGTTAACGTATGACATCAAGCCACTTTCCTTTGGAGTCGTGATGGGGTCATATATTTGGACAGTCATTTAACTTAAACCGTGCTTAGAAAGGTAAAAGAGAAGAAGAAACAGAGATTGATCTGCCTTAGGAGCAAGACAGTTCTTTGTGGCAATATGGAAGAGATATACCTGTGTGATATACCTAAGCTTAACAACAAAGTGAAACATCTACACAGTCAAGTGCCCAGCAGATCCAGGGATGATCGTAAGGTTCCCTTCGTTGTCAAACTCATTGCTAGGACTGCAGCTCAAAAGTAGTGGCAAGGTGAATTGTTAGATGTAAATGAAAATGTAATAAATAAGATTTGGGCTGAACAAATATTGCCACTACAGTACATGTACTGGCATTGATCAGTACAGTGTCTGATTTTATTAGACATCATCATGCAACATCAGATAGAAAAATTCTATATTCCTGTGATGTCTGACTCTGAATCAGCCATCTGATGTCAGAGAGACAACATCAAAGATGATAACCACTGTCACTGTCACACATTAGAACTATAAGTATTGTGTGTTTTGCTTGCCATCATGCTTTAGTTTGAAAAATCACTGCTTGTCCACGGCATTGAAAATGAAATACTAACATCAGTTATCTGAAAAATTCTTTTTAATAATGAACAGAATATGACAGAGTCAATAGATGGTCAGTATAGAAGTCGATAATGAAAACAATCATCACAAGTTCTTCTCATTACCTTTGTAAATATGTACCAGTTACATCAGTTGAAATGAATCGACAGCAGTTTCAATCACTGATATAATATTATTATAACAAGAATGAAATTTGCTGGCCTTTTATTTATTCATGTTTTATTCTTGTGTCAATGCAAAATTGGAAATACTCCAAATATATAGTCAAGTGCTGTTTATCCGTTATTATTATCCCTGCAGCTGCGAGCATGTCCTCAGTTCTTCAGAAGCTCATCAGCCCTCTGGCCAGCAGCCCTGCTGAGCCTCCCAGGAACAAGGTGACGGTGGTTGGGGTGGGCCAGGTGGGCATGGCCTGTGCCATCAGCATCCTGCTGCGGGTAAGACACAACAACACACTCAATAATCTGTATAGAGACAGCTGTAAATGTACAGTAACCCTTCGACCTGTTTCTTACATCCAAGCATATTATGAGCGGCCATATACTCCGTTCACAATCATATAGGAATCAGACAGGAATTACTGACATTTAATGGACAAAACGTTACAATAAAATGAGAAAAAAATGAATAAGTACCATATATATGAGCGGATCCTTGTTACCGGTGTTTGTCCCGTGCTCAGGATCTGTGCGATGAGCTGGCACTCGTGGACGTGATGGAGGACCGTCTGAAAGGCGAGATGATGGACCTGCAGCACGGCAGCCTCTTCCTCAAGACCTCTAAGATAGTTGCTGACAAAGGTCAGGAGCTGTTGCCCACATACCACTGCACTGTACACAAAGTCATATCTCTGATATGAGTCCCGGATTGCATCATCATTGTTAAATCTCCCTTGTCTTCTTGTCCTCCAGACTACGCAGTGACAGCCAACTCGCGCCTGGTCGTGGTGACGGCTGGTGTCCGCCAGCAGGAGGGGGAGAGCCGCCTCAACCTGGTGCAGAGGAACGTCAACGTCTTCAAGTCCATCATCCCCCAGATTGTCAAGTACAGCCCCAACTGCACGCTCATCGTGGTCTCCAACCCTGGTTAATACATCAACATACACACTGTCATTATACGTTTATGCGTGTGTGTGTGTGTGTGTGTGTGTGTGTGTGTGTGACATCAGTCATCAATAACCCCCTGTAACACGCCCTCCACAGTTGATGTGCTGACTTATGTTACCTGGAAACTGAGTGGTTTACCCAAACACCGCGTCATCGGCAGCGGCACCAACCTGGACTCGGCCCGCTTTCGTTACCTGATGGCAGAACGCCTCGGCATCCACGCAAGCTCCTTTAATGGCTGGGTTCTGGGCGAGCATGGCGACACGAGTGGTGGGTATACACAGATAGCACACTCACTTATCTATTATATAATATATAACCTTACCTGGGATATTACTCATTTAGTGTTAGTATTAGTATTATTTGTTTATTATTTCTTACAAACACTATGCCTGCAGAGATGTTTGTTTATGGAGATGCTGCATATGTCATGCACATTTGTGTGGCATACATCATACAGGGCACCATGTATAGTAACTGCAACTGTATGTATGTGATTGTGTGTGTTTTCCCCAGTGCCTGTGTGGAGTGGTGCAAATGTGGCTGGGGTCAACCTGCAGAAGCTGAATCCTGAGATTGGCACTGAGGCTGATAAAGAACAGTGGAAGGGAACGCACAAGGCTGTGGTGGATAGGTATGCTCTGTGTGCGTTTGTGTGTGTGTGTGTGTGTGTGTGTGCATATGTAAGAAAGAGAGAGTGAAAGAGTTAGAACAAGACATTACACAATGCAATGAAATAGTACTACCTTGTAGGGTTGTAATTATTGTTATTGTGGTAGAAGCATTACATTAATATAAGATCAATTTACCCTCAGCATATTTTAAATCAGCACCGCCTGCACTATAGAGACCTGAGGTCTTGATGTCACTTCCTGTTTTGCCTGTATTCCATTCCATTCTAAACGTATGGATAACATTTAACATAATATACAAGTCTGCATGTTACGTTAACTCAGTACTATGTTGTGTCACAGTGCCTATGAGGTGATCAAGCTGAAGGGCTACACTAACTGGGCCATTGGCCTGAGCGTGGCCGACCTGACTGAGAGCATCATCAAGAACATGAGCCGAGTGCACCCAGTCTCCACCATGGTCAAAGTGAGTCACACAACACACACACGCACACACACACACACACACACACACAGAGTAAATTTGTCTAAAAACATACACTGAACAATACATACTATACTGTGATATTTTGGTAAATTATCTGGTGACATACTATACTTTTACACTTTGGTCAATTTTCTGGTAACATACTATATTTTACATTTTGGTCATTTTTGGTCATCATTTGTATGCATGAATGTATGTATGTAAACTCAACAACTGAGTGTCCTCCTCACCCTTCCCTTAGGGCATGTACGGCATTGACGAGGAGGTCTTCCTGTCTCTGCCCTGCGTGCTGAACAACACTGGCGTGAACAGCGTCGTCAACATGACCCTGACGGATGAAGAGGTGGCCCAGTTGTGGAATAGTGCTAACACACTGTGGGGCATCCAGAAGGACCTCAAAGACATTTAAACACACCTGCACACAAGGTCCACTGGTGCTGAGGCGAGCTGACATGCACTCACTCCTCTTATTATGTCCCTCTCTCTTAGACTGTGGCTATGGCTCTTATTTTAAAGGATAATGGCAGTGTTTTCAATCAAAGTGAATCAAACTGTTGTATGCTGCTTTAAACATAAATAAGCACATTCTCTTCCAGTCAGCTTGTAGTAAAAGTGTTAGTGTGTTGGTGCTAGAAAGTGTAAGATCTTCACTGATTCTTCTGTTTTAGACCACGATCAAGCACAAACCTCATTTCTCCTCCACTGCTCACTGTAGCACAAGAAAAATCTAATCCAGAAGCACACAATGGTCATGCTGGGGTCAAAGTGGTAGAGGAGGATCACAACTGCACACTTAGGTCATAGTGAGTGTGAATTTTTTTTCCCCCTGGTTTCTCCTTTGTATTGGAGAACAGAGCTGCAGAGGAGCTCAGTTTGTTTTTGAAGTTAAACGTCATTTTGTGACTGTCTGACCTTGAGTGTTGGAAACTGTAACATGTAACGGAATAAACTCAACCTCATGAGAGTTCTCTGTGTATGTGTGTCTATTCATTGCTCATAATAAGAATACAAACATGTAAGGAGATGTTAGAAATTGTTAAAAATTGTGGTTATAGTTTTATACTTCACAGAAATATCATCTGGAACATGAGATATTGATAAATCCTCAACATTCACACAAAGTGACCTGACATTAATTGTGTATTACTGATGTATTTGTTTTATTATACTTAAAAACTAGCTTATGTGTAAACTAGCTTATGGCTGTGCTTTAGCTATTGACCTTTCGACACAGAACCACAAAAAGAAAATATAGAATACTAATTATACTGATTATGAGTAGTCATATTTTCGTTTGTATTTTCAGACTAAAGAAATGTAGGTGCTGAAAGGAACTGCAGCGCCACTCTGTGGTTAGATTAAGCACATGCAGAAAATTAAGTTCATTAAGCTTTTTTTTAAAGTGACATGATAAAATGTCTTGTTTTTTCTCACTATGACCGAGCTAGTTAGAAAAAGACACGGCACAGGAAGCTTTTTTTTTACAGTTTTATTAGAACAGTTTTCCTCTTTGCCACTGTTATTGATTCAAAAGGCATATCATCCATCGACGGTTGGTACAAAAGTTTATTCAGGGAAACATGATGTTATCTTATCAAACACTCATGGATAAAATTCACCCTCTTCAGGTAGGCACCTCCAGTTCTCGCGAGAAGAGAGAAAGGGGGGAGAACTTATTTGTTGTGGCTCTTTTCAGGGCTCTCGTGTAAATGAGGCGTTTCCCAAAGCGAAGGCCGAACGTGTTGAAGTTGAATTTGCTCCTGCGGTCGTTGCACAGCAGCTGCCGCTGCTCCTCATTCTCTCGCAGGAAGAAGCACAAGCTGGGCTCCTCCGTCAGGGAGTCCGCCACAGTCCTCCTCCTGAGCGCGGACAGCACTGACCCTGAGGGCAGGGGACACACAGGAGTTGACTCCACTGCTGGGAGGACGCCCAGTCACATTCAAAAAACACATTCACCACTTTGCTTTCAATGCCTGTGTTTCTGTGATTTTCAATTTTAATAACGACATAAATCAATCCAAGACATTTATGCATTTA
Source organism: Trinectes maculatus (assembly GCA_016785345.1). Classification (NCBI taxonomy): domain Eukaryota; kingdom Metazoa; phylum Chordata; class Actinopteri; order Pleuronectiformes; family Achiridae; genus Trinectes; species Trinectes maculatus. Next base: position 11,516 of record JAFBJQ010001945.1, read on the forward strand.
TGGATGACTATAAATGAAAGTATGAATTAATCTTTTCATCAGTTAATTCTACAATTAAATTTGACATCAATATATTAGCAATTAACAAATTAATTGTCAATGTATAATTAACATCCACAATTTAAATGATTTGCTCCTACCATTTTCAAATTACATTAGTTCTTGATTTATTTACTTCGTCATTAATGTACATTATTTTAAATAATGACTGTTTGGTTGACTGTTTGATGTTGATGTTGTTGTGAGCCACTTTTTATTTTGAGGTACTTCTAGGTATATATTTGTTTCTTATTTTTCATTCAAATTAAATATCAAATATGGAATTTCTTTGGAAGCCTATTCATTCCTAGATGTGCACCTATTAATTAACGCTTGATGTTATTCAAAGATTATTCATATTTATTAAGAAAATGCTTTGTTATTATTTATATATCCATGTTGCTTGTGGTCCTCATCCACAAGGAACAGTAATGCATTTGCCACAATTTCATGTTCTGTGAAGATCACAGATGAAATATAAAATAAGCCCACATCAATAATATTAATAATAAATAATATTAATACCATAAACTGTGACACCATTAATAGAAATACAGGATAGAAATGAAAAAGAACCAACTAAACATTACAACATCAGTATACATTAAATAAATAAATAACACATGTCAGCATATCAGAAAAATGTTGGTTCTTCATGCACTTAAATTGTGTAAACATTACTCTTGGAGCAATGTAATTTGTGCCACTGCCATTTAAAACAACAACACTGTAAAATGCTACAGCTGAACTTCTCTGAGGACCCACCTGTTGCGTGTGTCCTCTGTGTGGAGTCATATCCTGGCAGAGCAGCTCCCATGCTGCTTCCATCCTGACCAACGATCAAGCTGCACACGACAGCCAGAGCCACAAGTCTCATCTTTGAACAAAAGATTAAAATCCCTTTCGGTGTGTTAATGTTCATCTGTTCTGCAAGGTACTAGCGCCTTCCCTCCAATTCAGACCGGTTTTATTTTTCCACCCGGTGACCTTGGCCTCTACCTGTTCTCAGCCAATCACAACCGCCTGCATCTCTTTGCTGTAAATTGCGGAGCTGTCTGCTGCCAGTGGTGCTGAAATGCATCATACATCACCTCTTCTTGGAAATGTTTGCCACTGGTATCATCCATCCAATACACACTGATATGTCACTGCATGTTGGAAACTGGGGTTGTGAATATCTTTAAATGAAATAACAAACAAAAACATGACTGAAAGACCAGGAAGTGCATTGTCACAAAAACAATTGTACTATAATTCCTCTTTATCAAATACCAGTAAATCACTAGTATAGTAGAAAAAATGTATGTAACTGTATTTAAAAAACATTCTTTGGCAATGGTACTCAGGTATCAAAAGTAGACGTGGCCTCTGTAACTGATTGATAAGGGGCCCTAGCAGGAAGACCACTGTTTTTTTAAGAGGTCACAGGTCAATACAAGGGTTAAAATGACTGATTTACTGGTTTAAATACATCTATTTTTTATTCATTTACATTTATTTCATAGAAAATTTTATACTTTTTCTTATTAAATATATGTACAGTATTTGAATTTTATCTGTGTCCACACCAGGTATTTGCATTGAGGTGCTATGGTTACTGAAATTTACACTCACTTGCTTCCACAGAAGCTTCTGCCCTGCTTAATTTCATGAATAACTACAACCATCAAACTAAACAGGCCAATTACTTCTACTTCTACTTTGACTTTCTTTTGCTGCTCTACTCTAAACATGTATTTGTGCCGTTTTAACATTTGTTTGCAATAATATGAAATAATAAAATGAACAGTAAAGTTTTCTGTACATTAATAAACAGTGTCAGTGTCAAATGCATTAAATAGAAGATGAATGGATTTAAAACAGTGCATTAGAAGCATAAAAAAATAAATGAATAAATATTAATAAATAAAGTTTGTGACTGAGGTCACAGATGTCACACCAGTGTCACTCTGTCTGCAGCCGTCCTGCTTTCATTCATTTCACATTTCGCAATTCACGTTCAGTTCACAGCACATACAACTCCACCAAACGTTGTGCGTGTGTGTGTGTGTGGGCCTCAGTAGGCGGGGTGGAAGCTCTCTTCTTTTCCTTCTATTTTGTCCTGTTATGACCTGGTAGATTGTCCCTGCTGAGCTCAGGATCTTCACTAGCAGGTCTGTTTGAGGGATTCCTCTTCAGACTACCACAGATCTGCTTCACTTTCCAGCTGCTGCCTGCTGCTCCTCCGCGAGTTTTACGATGCCGCTGTCTCGGTCCTTGTCCATGACATCCCTGAGTGGGGTGCTGCCGGCCTGGGAGGAGGATGAGCTGCCTGTAGAGGACCTGTTGCTCTTTGAGGTTGCCTGGGAAGTCACCAACAAAGGTAAGTCCTCTGATTAAGGCGAGTGTGTTTTCAAAAGAAATTCAACCCATGTTTCAATTTATTCTCTCTTGTAATAGGCATGTGTTCAGCTGCAGGGCACTGAACACGGCCTTTCATTGTATTTATTACACCCAGCCTGTTTATTTCAAACCAGAGAACATGGTCTTCATTTTGGATTAAAATCCATCACAATCAAGCAAAACATGGTGATTTATTGACAGGAAGTAGTGCACACCTTTTTTTGTTTTCAAAATTACAAAACCCACTAAGGCTTCAGTCAGTATTTTTGAAATCTGACTGCATTGGTAATATTTGAACTGACTCGTTGCCCCACAAAAAACAAACACTGAAATCTGCTGAGAGTGGAGTCAGAGTCTGCTCCATCTGAAGAGTTAAACATTAAACAACAGATAAGTCATGGACGTGAAGCAGCTTCTGCTTTGACTGATGGAGTCTCCTGAGCTCCATATGTGACATGAATATGATCAAAGGCTTGAACTTGGCAAAATTATGACATTGAACACAGTGGATCAATACATTTGATATTTACTGATATAAAAGCAAATATATTGGCTTCTCAGCAACTGCTAATTGCAGTGATTTCACATATTATGTGTATACATAGCTATGTATATGTATATATACACTTGCATAATCACAAAACATGTCAAGACCTTTGATATTATTTTGTGTGAGAGTTTTTGCACTTATACCTCTAAAATCTAAATGTTTATATAATATAATATCTTATACGGACACCACAGAGCTTTTGTTTATAGTTTCTATGCTCCTGGTGTGCTACACGGTCCATGTTGTCAAACAGTTCAGAGGTTATTGGTCATGGGATATGGGTTCGTTTATCGGCTGTTTTCTCTGTCTTCCCCACTGCTCTCTGACGCAGTTCGGACGTCATTGTGAGCTCAGAAATTGTCTTTTATATCAGTATTTGTCGTTTTGATGCCAAGTAAAACCTTTCCATGTGTTTTCATTTGTTATCAAATAGAAAACTCTGGAATGCAACACTCAACCAATAAGACAAAAATACTGCAGTGTCAACCATGTGATTACTGTGAACTCCCTAAATAATAATTTGGTGTGTTAATAAACATAGAATTTGCATTTGTCCAGAGACAAAAAGCATCAAAGATATTTTGTTGTTTCTTGTTTATTCTAGTTAGTTGATGGTTTTATGGACGTTTGTCTCTCTGACACTCAAATTCAACTGAATTGAGAAGTCTTTTAGTTTTATTCTTGATTTTTCTGAATGAAATTAATCCCCCTGTGGCACCTATAAAACTTACATTTTACATTTGTAAGTTGCAGCCTTGTGCTATTTAAAAATAAATTGCTTCAGTATCCGATGATGACAAAACAGAAACAAGATGTTTAGTATATTAATTAAAAAGTAAAAAAACTCTTGGCTTTCTAAACCTTGATCCAGAATCCAACTGTGATAAAACTAAATTGAGTTGAATTGAACTGATCTGAAAAGACACACACCACCTATCTGTACAAGGAAAAAGGGCTGAGGTCCTTGACTAGATAATAATTATAATTAATATAATAAGAATTAAAGAAAAAAATAGTTGAAACTGGAAGAGAGTAACAAGTTCATTTATACAGTTTAAAGGGGAATAAAAATGTCAATAGTCAGCACCGAGAATGTGAAGAGCATGACCTTGAACTTTGTTTATGATGTTATTGTTCGAAGGTTGAAAAGTAGTTACAGAAATGTGAATATGAAGTTATGTTCCTGTCACTGTGTTTGAACCTACAGTTGGAGGAATCTACACAGTGATCCAGACAAAGGCAAAGGTCACGGTGGATGAATGGGGAGAGAACTACTACATGATGGGGCCGTACATGGAACAAAACTTTCAGACCCAGGTTGAGGGCTGTGAGCCTCCGAATCCTGCTGTCAGGAAGGCCATGGATGCTCTCATACACAACGGCTGCCAGGTTCATGTCAAATTAATGTCTACTATTACTAGTTTTAAGATTGATAAATAGGCAATCAGTTGTTGCATGTCACTCATTGGAAGAGCAACAGGTATTTGAACAGTTATAATGTATCATTAAAAGTGTATTTACTCACATGCAATATAAATATTAGTTGGTAATATTGTTTTCAAAACAAACAGTCTCCTCAGCGTATGCGTTGCACTGACATTGAGGAGACCAGTCTGTTCTATCACTAACCCACTGATTGATGACCACTAGATGGCGCTCATACTTCAGAAACCCTGATGATCCGGGAATGATAAAATATAGAGAAATATGGGGCAGCTGTGGATCTGGTGGTAAAGCTATGTGTAAAAAAACTTGCTTACGTTTTACTTATTGCTTTCTAGAAAACACATGTGTGTATGCAAGTGCCATAACAATTCTGCTTTCTTATTTAAAGACATTAAGTTTGATTGGAAGATTAATTTATGGTGACACTCGAACAAAAAGTTTTAGGAAATATTTTCATTTCATGTAGAAATAAGAATAATAGAATAATACATAAGAAAAGAGTAGTCGTTGTCTCTCAGTGGTTTTCTGTGTTCACGTTGATGCTGTAGGTTCACTGTGGCCGCTGGCTAATCGAAGGCAGCCCCTATGTGATCCTGTTTGACATAGGCTCGGCCGCCTGGAACTTGGACCGCTGGAAGGGGGACCTGTGGCACACCTGCAACATCGGCCTGCCCTACCACGACCGAGAGGCCAACGACTCGCTCATCCTGGGCTCTTTAATCGCCTGGTTCTTCAAAGAGGTCAGCTGGTACTTCAGTGTGATGTCCAGCTTGCTTTCTCATCAGTCCGAGCCTTAAATAAAGTTAGAGTGTGACCTCTTGACCACTAAGTGTTTCCGACTGTTTTCCAGCTGACAGATAACCTAGGAGACAAGCCAAATGTCATTTGTCATTTCCATGAGTGGCAGGCGGGAGCTGGGCTTATCCTGTCCCGCTCCAGGAAGATTCCCATTGCAACAGTGTTCACGACACATGCCACCCTGCTGGGACGATACCTCTGTGCAGGGAACGCCGACTTCTACAACAACCTGGACAAGGTAAGACGCCATATAATCAACACAATGTGGAATAAAATATTTTGTACCTCTTCTCATGAAATGATTGTGACAATGTGATTTATTTAAAACTCAAATGACCTTTGCAAACTGTGTATTTGGGCTTAAACAAAGACAGGTAGACATAGATCTACCACACTAGAGACTGGAAACATTCTTACTTTTTGCTTCTTGTTTGGGTCTCATCAGTCAGGATGTACCCTTCCCTGATTTGTTCCATTCCCATAACAGGAGCCACTTTTCTGGATTAAACAAATGGAATAAATAATGAGCAGGATATTGTAAAGTGATGGGAAATATATATAAGTCTGCAGTTAGCTCTGTGTTCTTTACACACACATACATACATAAACACACACAAAACTTTGTCCAATTTGCACACATACATACTGGAGCTGTCAGATTCATTTCCAGGTTCTAAGTTTCAGGCCAAAACTCGCAGCCCTTTACAACCACTTAGAGCATCATTAGTGCTACTGAGCCATGCAGAGGGCTCAGTGTGATGTTTGTGATTGGCTCTACTTTGCCCACATCCTAAAGGTCAGCGTTAGACCTAAAGGCCACTCGCTGCCTGACAAACACCTTGTCTGTCAATTATTTGTTCAGAGTGAACAGTGGGACCGGGGGACGTTGAGCTCCTCTGTCGATGGAATCACGTCAATATGCATTTTCAGTTTGGTTGCATAAGCAGCAAATCAAATCAATCTATTTTCCATTTAAACTGGACAAATTAGTTGAATGTCACCACATGTAAAATGAGATTCTTTACATGACATTTCCTGTGTGTGTGTGTGTGTGTATAGTTTAACATTGACAAGGAGGCGGGGGAGAGACAGATCTACCATCGCTACTGTTTGGAGAGAGCTGCCGTCCACTGTGCTCATGTCTTCACCACGGTGTCAGAGATCACGGCTGTGGAGGCCAACCACATTCTGCACAGGAGGCCAGGTGGAGTCACCTTTAGTCCCTTTATTGTTGTCTCAATAATCAACAAGACTGTGGGCCAGGTTAACATTAAAATTCAATAAGAATATTCATGGCCTCAGCAGGTAAAGGAGGACAAAGTAACCATTTATTTTAAATGTCTGCCCACGTTCATTGTCCCGCTGCTCTGTCGATGGAGCAGATGTGGTGACCCCAAATGGGCTCAACGTGAAGAAGTTCTCAGCCATGCATGAGTTTCAAAACCTGCACTCCACCAGCAAGGCCCGCATCCAGGAGTTTGTCCGAGGACACTTTTATGGGTGAGTTTTTTTTAAAAATTGCATTTCTGGACACAACATCCCCAAATTATGCATCTGTGTTTCTGATGTCATTGACCTCTGATCAGTCATCTGGACTTCAACCTGGACAAAACCCTCTTCTTCTTCATCGCTGGACGCTATGAGTTCTCCAACAAGGGAGCGGATATGTTTCTTGAATCCCTGTCCAGACTCAACTACCTGCTGCGGGTAAGGTCCTCAGGTTTTATGCATTATGTACATACACAGTAAATACCCAAGCATTCAAGTCACCATTTAATGCTCCTTGCTCTCTCAACAGGTCCACAGGAATGATGTAACAGTGGTGGTTTTCTTCATAATGCCTGCTAAAACCAACAACTTCAATGTGGAGTCACTGAAGGGCCAGGCAGTACGCAAACAGCTCTGGTATGCCACAGCGTAGTAGTCTGAGTCACAGTCCCTCATTACCATAGTTAGATGCCTGGACTGGTGGTCACATCATTCAAGAATATTCAGCATTAACACTTTAACCCAGATCCAGGTACATTCTGCAGGAGGCAGCAGAAATCTGTTTGACTGAAGCAGCTATAAACTCAATAAGTACTTGACGGCACGTTGGTGGGATGTTGTTCATGATGATGGTAATAAGTTGTGTGATATCATGATCTTTTTAAAAAATACCACAGCTTTGACTTCACTGAGTTGTACATACATGCACATGTATTTGCTACCTTCACACCATTAGTTCACAAAACACCAGGGGGCAGTGACATCGTCATCGTATTTGATGAGTCTGAATGACATCTTCCCATTTCAATGTCATTGTTGGGAATTGTTGAGCACTGAGTTTGTTCAATTTTCCTTCCACAGGGATACAGCTCACAGTGTGAAGGAGAAGTTTGGAAAAAAGCTCTATGACGCTCTGTTAACGTAAGTATGTGGACAAACCAATAGAGTATTATTGATTTTACTCAGAGATTATATGGATACCAAATTGCTGTGTGTGTCAACAATGATCCTTTGGGATGCTATAAATAATATAAATGCAGGATTTGTTTTGTTCTTTATCATATGCTCTGATACTAGAGGGAGGATCCCTGATATGAACTCCATCCTGGACAGAGATGACTTCACTATAATGAAGAGAGCTATCTATGCCACTCAGGTATAGTGTGTATATGTGTGTGTGTGTGTGCGTATGTTTGTGAGTGTGTGCATGTGATTATACCTCTATAGAAATGAAAGGTGCTCTGGAAGATAAATCGCCATATGCTTATATCCTGTAATTTTATGAATGGCTGAGACATTTGCTCAGGAGTGATCAATGTGAGCAGTGGCCACTGCTGTGGATGAATTAGTGGGTGACACGAGGGGGATTCCGCAGAGCAGATAGCATGACTGAACGTCACCGCTGTAACCAAGCTGAGCGCAGGTTGATTACCCTCCTCTGCCCCAGACCGCGGGTCAATAGCCAAGCTGCACCGAGGTGATGTATGTTACGGCACGGTGTTATCGGCTGAGTCTTTACAAAGGTCTTCTTCAATTAAATGAATTTATGCCAATGTCAATATTTCAGGGGTTGGAAATGAAGTGCGAGGGGTATTGACGATTTCCCATGAGGGGGGTGATGGAAACTCACTCTGATTGGTGCTTCAGCCCCGCTCTTTAATCACAGCCTGTAACACAAACTACCTTTAGAGAGATGTGCATGTTACTCTCTTACTCTCCATACTCTCCTACCTGTGGTCAACGTCTCCATGTTTAAAGGTACATTATGTAACCAGAACTATATTTGCACTGTGGACAGCATAAAAAAACTAAAATTTCTATTGCAGCATATCTTTATATCACCAATGTTAATGATATTTTTAATTGGAAGGCCACAAACAGATCACTGATCAGACTCCATTTGCCTTGGAGCCACATGGTGCATGTACCGTGTCATGCTTCAGTATTATGTACATATCTATGGCCATAGGCATAGTTTAAATCAAAAAGTCCAGAGTTTAAATCAAAAGTCCTTTGTGAAAACTCACAAAGGTAACAATGAGGAGAGACGACACAAATGACTCAAGTGAACCGGATCACTTTATTGAGTGACTCAAATTAACCCGGATCCATAAAATGAACTGGATTTACCACCTCTATCACAGAGATGTGTGTCTTCTAGTCTGTTTATGGAGAGGTAGATGATTGGAATCAGGTGTGCCTGAGAGTGCCGGGAGAACTCAGCCACGCCCCAATACCAGAACACCAAAACCAGAACCATGACACTATGTGTATAAACACTATAGGCCCTGGATAACTATTAAATCAATCTGAAACTAGTAAAGACGCTTAGCTTTTGTGTTTCAAATTAGCTTCAATTCTTTTCTAACATGCTTCTGCAGCATGTTCATATCATAGCCTCTATCAGGAGCTGGTTGTTAAAGAGCTTGTTTGTTACACAACACTGTGTTTTTTTATTTTCAGTATCCGGATTGTGTTTCTCCATAAGTGCTGCATCTTTACTTCTACATGTCCCTTTTGCTCATGCCCTTTATATTCATCATTGCTCATCAATGTTGGTGACTGCAGCATCAACTTCAAACTGTTCACTTGCCCTCTGCAGCTGTTCAGGCCGCTCATCCTCCACAGCATCACAGGCTTGAAGTGCTGCTTTGTCTGTCTCTGGTAGATGATCGAACACTCTGTGAGCTGTGATTGCTCCTCTGACTTGTTTTTTTCAGTCTCATTTTGCACAAAATCATTCTAAACCCTGAATAAATTTACTGATACTCATCTCCGTTGTTTTATCTTAGACTTAACGTTTTTAGCTGCTTTGTCTGGCATGGAGCCAGCAACATATTTTTTGCATCATTACACATGAGTTTAAACTGTGTATATGTAAATTCCATTGTCACATAATAATAATAATAACAATAACAATAACAATAACAATAACAATAACAATAATAATAATAATATTAATAATAATAATAATAATAATAATAATAATAATAATAATAATAATAATAATAATGATAATAATAATAATAAAGTTTTTTTCATTTTTTCGTACATTTGGTCATAGTGCACAGAGACGGGAAGAGCCTATAACTGAAAACATACTGTTCTAATAACAGTAATTTAAACTCATACAGTATCTCACTATGTTTCCATACATAACATGTACATATAATATTCTTTAGTATAGAAATATGCTGGGACATTACAGGAGTCTGCCTGGCAGAGCAACATTTTTTTTATTCACTATAATATTCAATCTAAAGTTAAATCTTTGAAAATTGAAAATAAAATTGAAATTTAAAAAAGTGAAAAAAACTTAATTTGGTGGCAAACTGAAAAAAATGCTTAATTTGGTGGTAAAGAAAAGCAAAATGGAGTTCTGATTGAAAGCAAACATACATACATTTTATAATTTAGTTTAACTTTAAATCGGCATGCCTATTTCTTCATATTTCTTACTAAATATTACTAAATAATGTATTTTAGTTTCTTACTAAAATACACCCGCAGAAATGATCCCTGAACACTGTTGCTGTTTTCCATATTATTTGCACTTTTTAAGTCATGTCTTTTCAGCTCCCTCAGAGGAAATGACAGCGAAATATACAAAATAAAGCAACGCTGGCTTTATAACTGTTCTGTGATCGGATATCATTAGGTTGTGATAACACCTGCATTTATCTGTATCCCACCCTCAAAGGTTACCAGCTACACAACGACTCATTCTGTCATGTCATTGCTGTAGCCGTGTGTGTTCATGATGCTGTACGGCTGTAATACACAACTGAAGGCCTGTAAACGTCTACAGTGATGAGACGTGAGCTGATGCTGCCCTCAGGGCAGACATGGATTATCTGTCCTGTAGTGTTCTCAGCAGGCTACCACATCATTGAGTCTTCTATACAATGGAATCAAAGCTAGATTGATTGATTAACATTATTACCCCTGAGGGACAACTGATTGGCTACAAGCTACTCAACATAACTGATTGTTTCAATCCCTGCAGATCAGTATGCTTGGAGATGTTCTGGACCCCAGGTCCCTTCAAAATATGATATGAGAAGATATGATCATATCAGACTGGTGGATTTTGACTGCCCATGTGTGTGTTTCCCAGTTTTAAACACTCAAATGTCTCTCTCCTTTCCTGCAGAGACACAGCCTCCCTCCAGTGACCACTCACAACATACTGGAGGACTCGACAGATCCCATTCTGTCCAACATCAGACGCATTGGCCTCTTCAACTCCAGGAACGACCGCGTCAAGGTAGATGTCACATCCCGCACATTCACTGTATCTGTGTTCTACTGCATCCTGCGCAGGACGTGTGGCGGTCATGAGTTTAAATCATCTGGTGATGATAAAATACAAGGTTGGGCAAATACTAAATCCAAAAAGTGAAAATGCATTGAAAGATGACTGCTGCCTGACTTCCATGTTTTATTATCATTCATCATCACAGAGTTATAGTGTGTTTATGGCCATATGCTGGTGAATTTGATTGTCGACTGTGATTGGTTTGATTTGGCCCTATGACATTAATAAAACATTGTTGTAATTTTAACTGAATCATAAAATCCTGGATTTAGACAAATTGATGAATAACAAATAACTGCCAACGGTGTCATATGAACTTTTGTGTTTCCACATTCTATTTCTCTTATCACTGTTTTAGATCATCTTCCACCCTGAGTTCCTGTCCTCCACCAGTCCCCTGCTGCCAATGGACTATGAAGACTTTGTTCGAGGCTGTAACCTTGGAGTGTTCCCCTCCTACTATGAACCATGGGGATACACACCTGGTAGCCTTTTAGCCTCACACTGAAACCCATCATACACAAATGCACATGATGTAACACACACACTGCTTCAAACACATGTCCAGTATTTGGACACCTAATCTCAACAAATCTCACAAACAATAAATAAAAAATCTATATAACTGTAACATCCTGAAGCATACACTTGCATCACAATGGTCAAATTAGATATGATAAAATGAAATACAATAGTAATTCCATCCAAAAATGGCACCTAAACACTTGAAAAACCTTAAATACACAACAACAAGTGGATTTTCATTTTCATCATCAATTAATCTGTCAGTTGTTTTCTCAACTGGTTGATTAACTAGTTATATGTAACTGGAAAACAATACAACAAAAACTATAGATTACCAGGGCTTCTATTAACAGGCAGTCTAAAACTAGGATCCAAACCTATTCAGTTTTTGTAAGATTAGGAGAAGCAGCACACTCTTTGCTTTTCAGAGATTGGAAACATCAGAGATCCTTAGAAAAAGATTGAAGTGATTCATTTACCAATCAGTTCATGTTGCAGTTCGAACACATTCAGGCTGTTTTCGGTGCTGTTTGGTTGTGTGTTCCAGGCGAGTGCACTGTAATGGGCATTCCCAGTGTGACCACCAATCTGTCCGGTTTTGGCTGCTTCATGGAGGAGCATGTGTCAGACCCTGCTGCCTATGGTATGGACACACTCTCACATACACAACACAGAGTTCGAGACATTGCATACGTATTCACCATTTCTCACTCAGGAATCTACATTGTGGACCGGCGGTGGCGTTCCCCGGAGGAGTCCTGTAACCAGCTGACCCAGTTCATGTTCAGCTTCTGCCAGCAGTCACGGCGTCAGCGCATCATCCAACGCAACCGCACAGAGAGACTGTCTGATCTGCTCGACTGGAGATTCCTGGGCCGGGTGTGTTTCTGCTGCACCAGCAATAAATATCAGTTTGATGGGAGGGAGACTGTGACATGATCTTTATCAGGCAGTGCGAGATTTTATAGTAAATAAATGAAGTAAATAAATCAGATGTGAAACAAAGGTGTGGTTCAGGAAAAAAGATTCTCTAAGTCCAAAAATGAGGTCTAGATCATGTTTAGAAATTTTTAATAATTCAGGACAGTTACTGAAATGATTTAAACTTGGAGTAGTTAAAGGAAACATTTGACATTTTGATGTCTGACTGTTGATGTACATCTCTGCTGCCTTTTATTGACAGTTTTACGTCCATGCCCGCCATCTTGCACTTAGCAGAGCTTTCCCAGAGAAGTTTCAGATGGACCCCGCCGCCCCCCTGAAGGTGAGCAACGAGTGAATTAGAAATTTGAGAAAATAATGCTATTTGCTTAGTCAGGCTCTCTTCTATACAGCAACGTGTTCCCACCAAAAGCTTTATATACCGCTGTGGTTGCTGAAGCACGATATCTCAACGGCGCTGCAAAGTATAATTGACCTTTCGTGCTCCCCTTTGAAATAACACAGCCTTCCTTTACTTCCACATGCATGTACATGATAATCCCTCTCATGCACCGCCTGACACAACGTGCACACTGTTGGGTATTGGCCATATTTGTCAGTTTTTAATTGACAGTCTAACATTTGGATGAATGACATGACGCGTTTTTGGATGATGTTGACGCCAAACACTGTTGCTCTTCATGGACCTCTACGTTATCCTTTGCAGCACCTTAACGACTCACCTGTAAGATTATGAGGCAAAGTGTAATTTGCATATTGGATGTATACATGGATGCTAGTGTTGCTGATGTAGACTGGTATAGAGTTGCATGTCAGCCTCATATTTTTAACAATGTTATCTCCATAGACCGAGGGTTTCCGTTACCCCCGACCATACTCTGTGCCCCCCTCGCCCTCAGCCTCCCTCCACTCTACTCCCCACCACAGTGATGCGGAGGATGATGATGATGAACCCTATGATGAAGACGAGGAGGCTGAGAGGGACCGGCTGAACATCAAGGCACCTTTTGTCCTGGGTGCTGTCCCGGAGGGAAAGAAGAAGCAACCAGGAGAATCAGGAAACTGAGATTTACTATGAGCAGCTGTAGACTGTAGACAGTTAACTTGGCCATGCATTGTTTTTGCCAATTCTGTATGGAATCGAAGGAATAGATATCTCAGTCAGATTATCAGATATTCTGTACTGCACTGTAACCCCTCAACCACTTTTCATTATCATTACCGTATTTCCTCTTCTTATCATATCATATCACTTGCATCCAAGGCTTTGTTGAAGTTTGTCACCATTTAAAAAAAGAGTGAAAACAATCCCTCGATCTGTTTCTCTGTAGTTAAGTTTAACTGTGGTATTCCCCAAGGCTTTATCCTTGGCCCACTGTTATTTTTAGCATTCATATCCCTCTCAGTGTAACTATAAAATAAAGATGTTGTCTTCAGATATTAATCCGTTTACAGTCTTGCTCTAATATAATACAGTAATTGTATCACTCTAAATAACTGCCTCGCTGAAATAAAAATAGATTTCACAAGTCCTAGTTCTTTGTCCCTGTGATAACTGTTCAAGTATTGCTTGGTTTCTGTCAAAGACAAACTGTTTGTAACAGTAACTGTCACTTTGCAATCTGAAGTCCAGTAAAGCGGCACGTTAGCAGTGGTTAGAAGGTTCCCATTTCAAAATGAGTTGATTTCACTCATTTTTTAATCTGTAGCCATAGCCTAGTGATTATCTGACAGAGCGTGTTAAGGCCTATGCAGAACAACAGTGGGACAGAGCATCTCCTTGGTCTATACTGGTTGGTACACCAGATTTTGAGGTGGCCTCTAGGGTTGATTTCCACAGTGCAGTGAATTATAAACAATTTTAGATAACCTCAGACCAATAGTGCTATGAATTTACTTCTTTTTATTAAAACATCACAGTTCGTATTTACAAAACAGCTGTCTTCTCCCTCACGCAAGCGTGAACAAGTTACATTCAAAAAACAAAGACTTTGGTGTTTTTCTCATTAAAGAAATGTATAAAAGATCATCAGAAGAATTCTCTCTTCCACACTGGCAGCTCTTGGAAATACACCTCATCAGGGTTTTCATCAGCTTGAGGAGAGAGAGAAAGAAAATTTACATTCAGTTACAGGATCAAAATGTAAATGTTGAGACAAAGCCAGGGCAGAGGACATGCAATCTTTCATCAGGAGTTTTGAGATTTGATGTTTCAGTGCCTGTGGTAACCCAACGCGCTCACAGGGATGACCTCTGGGAACAACAGCAGGTGTATTGTTGACTTTCGCCTCTCATGAGAAATGAAAGTTGCTGTAAAACTCAAACCAAAGCATTCACCAACTCCTTTGGATTATAGAAATTAATCTAATCAATATGACAACAGATTTTAAAGCTATATTCGTTTTTTGAATTTCAAAAAACAAAAACAAACAACATGTCAAAATAACAGCTGTTACAGATGTTGCTCTCACTTCCTTCTCTGGCCTCCTGCAGGAAGTTGAGCAAGATGGTGGCTGCCTGGTCCACACTCAGCTTCTCAGTGTTCTGACTGCGGGTCTCTGACAGGGAACAGACACCAAGCAAACATGATCTCCACGACTCATGAACCACAGCTGGTTCCATCTTCTCTAAGATTGTTGTTTTTTTGTACCTAAGTGTAGTGTGTCATAGACATCTCCTTCTTTTCGGTCCTCTGAGATGAACCTGCGTCCTTCTGCACAACCAGATGAGACACACATCAAAATCGGTGTAGTGCGAACATGGAGTGTCCAATCCCTTAGTGTCCAACTTTTTAAATCAATAGCTAAGAATTCATTTAAATATAAAACAGACACAGACAATATTAACCAATGTTTTTCAAAATAAAAGAGTTGCCTATATTCAGTTACTGTACACTGACAATGACTCCTCTCTCTCTTACATCACATCACTAAGTCATAAGTAGGCATATTAGTGTGACACACACTGACTCCATGATATAAAACATTAGACTTTAATATAAATATCATGATTATATTACAAAACTGTTTATTTCAGAGCTTATTTACTTCATGATATCACATTATTTTGGTTAATTGTTTTTGGCGTAGAGTAAGTAAACGCATACGTGTGCCCTTCAGGTACAACATCGCCTGCGGGGTCCAGTTTCTTCGCTGGAACGAGCCCTTTAATTAAGAGAAGAAGAGTAAGTTTGATATTTCTGCGTGTCAGTCCATCCTGCTGTTCATTATTTATTAGTCGCTCTCAGATAATGTGCATAGTCTGTAGTTCTCCAAACAGAAATAAACTGCGTTACCTTGGGCGCGCTCCACGACTGCGAGACAAAGGTGGTCAGTAGTAAAACGGTGAGCGCGTATGTTACCGTGATGCTCTTCAAGCCCTGTGGCAGATAAAAGCAACTGCTTACATCCCTGGACTGTTTCCAAAGAGAGACTCCACGTGCCGTCCGCTCGAATGCGTAAAGAACGCATTACGCACAGAATGCGCAATTTACGCAATTTCACGCACAGTCTCATAAGCAAATTTCAAACTTTTCTTCCTCCTCTGTTGTCTCTCTATTAGACAACATTACATTATAGCACATCGCATTAGTCCCTATTTTGGGGGCTGCTGGAGACCTATTCCGCCCCAGGACCCCACAGGGGTACTTGGAAACTTTTATAAAATACATATATATGTAAATTTGACGATTTAAAAAAAAATTCTTAATGAAGCAGTTGTTTATAGGAGCAAATTTAGAAGTACTCATTTTAAGTAAAACCTTTTGGAAAAAACATTAGATTTTCTGTAATGCAATCCACGCGTAAAACAATAATATTTGAGTAGGAAAGTAGTCTGGATACACACACACACACACACACACACACACACACACACATACTTACAGTCATGATACCGGAGGTCCCGTGACACTGATGTCCAGCAGGGAGGGAGACCGAGGGAGGTTCAGACTTACTGCAGGCGCTGCACCCTCTCTCTTTATATCTCCAGGGGTGCATGTGGGGTGGGCTGGGTGTGTGTGTGTGTGTGTGTGTGGGGGGGGGGTGGGGTTGGGGGGGGGGGGGGGGGGGGGGGGGGGGGGGGGGGGGGGGGTGGCATGGTGATCCACGCTCCTTCAAGGTGCCAGCAGCTATAGGTCACGCCAATTTGACGGAGACGGGGGCGGCTGAGGCTGGGAGAGTGAATGGACCGATCAATTCTGCTCCATTCATGGTATGCGTGGGGGCGGGGGTGTGGGGTGGTGGTGGGCGTACTGCACTGTAAATATTTCTGAATTAAAACTGCTTTCTGCTTGGTCCGAGGTAGTTTTTCAAAATCAGTGTGGACCACCCCCTCCACCCCCCCCTCCACACACACACACACACGCACATTTTGCCCTGTGACAGTATTGATAAGTTTGCACCTTGAGCACTGGAGCAGAACAGCGGGATGAGACGAGACCAGGCTCTCTGATGTCAGGAGACATAACATAACATAACATAACATAACATAACATAACATAACATAACATAACATAACATAACATAACATAACATGTGACATATCAGTGACCTATTTGATCCAAGAGCCATCTCCCCCCAGCAACACTCTGAGACATATAGATAAGAAATATAGATAAATGCTGGATGTATAACATAATATAATGTGCCCTATAGTTTTCACAGTATATATACAATAATTCAAAATGCAACTTGGAATATTTTCATGATGGAGATAAACATTAATCAATATCTGTATAAAATAAGCAGAATCCCAGACCTTGGTACGAAAAAAGAAAAGAAAAACATAAGTAGGATCTTAAGGTGATTGTGTCCGTGAAGTTCAGAAATGGAAAGAAACGTAACAGGAAGTCCTCAAATAGATAAGAATAAGTTATGGAGATACTTGAGAGACAGCGTATAAGAGGATGGTTTGGGTGGAAGAAGAAGGCCATCAATTATTTTCACATAAACTCTCACCAAAGGTCCTTAGCATGTTTTATACCCATTTTATACTCATTCATATAAGTAAGGTTAGGTACGTCTGTGAACAGGTATGACAATATACATACCACATTTGTGAACGTGTATATACTGAATACAGATTTATATCTTTTAATGCCTTTTTCTTTGTCACTGAATGTATAAGATACACATAATAACTGCAAGGCTATGGCAACATACCGGTATTTTGTCATTGAATTACAATTATGATTTACCGGAACTATGGATTTTAAATTCTTCGATAAAGATAGCTACATTAGCCACTAATGTTGCGTCTTCATACAGGACTCTAGTGACTATGAGGATCACGTCATATTATTAACATAATTTGTTATAATTTCCATACCTGTACAGGAAGCTCTGTAATCTTTATATTGTTGTGCCCATTCAGTTTGTTTGGAAAACTATGTGTATTTTGTATCTTAATCTGTACCAAAGTGATGGATGAGAATACCAGATTCAGGCGTATGATCTTCTCAACTACAGTGTTTCTTATACTTTAGATTTTGAGTGTATTTAGTTACTTCACATAGTGGGTGAGAATGCTGGATGGTGTAAAGAGTCAGTGACAAGAATAAATACAGAGGGCAGATACAAAGCTAAGTACCTTTGTATATTTACAAAAAGTGCCATACAGCAAAACCTTGACAATTCACAGAAGACTTCAGTTTGTCTTGATGCTTTGAATAGTAACTTCCATAGATCAAAACTGACATCAAAATTGGCCAGCAGGCAGTGCCACACCTATATGTTCAGAATGTATATTCTTATTTCACTCTGCCTGCAGTTTCTAATGGATTTAACTGGAAATTGTTTTGTGTGTCCTCAGCATGGGCTACCACTATTAAAATAATCAATGGATATATTGAAACTGTCACCAAGTGGATGACGTGTCCGTGTATCATTTGCTGCCAGTGTCAAAACCAAAACAGAATGAAACTGCTCGCTGCTCCTCGAGACATTATCATTGGTCAAATGAGTTTTAAAAGAGATTTAACCTGGACACAATGCTCGTCGCTTTGTTTGTTTCTATTCAAATGTTGCTATTCACAACAAGTTGAAGGAAATAAAGACCCCACTCTGCTTTTTTATGTAAGAAACAATTTGTGTGTACAATTAGGAGACAATGGGACAATATAAATCTTGAAGAGTGTGAGATCCCAGAGTTGAACACCATAAACTGGGTGTTGCTGGGTTCTGGTGTGGCCACACTTTAATGGCATACACATCAGTAGCTAAATTAATACTAATAAGATCCCATAAAACCTTACTACACATAAAATCATTGTTGTTAATTTTCATTGCTTAAAATATAATTTATACCATATTGTTTACCAAAAGAATTGACATAACAAAGAGAAAATATTACAATAGCCATGTTTGGTGTTTCAAGGGGAGTGGTAGTGAAGAGGCTAGAAGAAACCTTTGTCATTGTCACAGGACATTTATACAGTACGTTTAACAACGAAATTTGGTCTCTCCTTTTAACCCATCACACACATGTGTGAGCTGTGGGGTGCCATACATACAGTGCATACAGTACAAGGTGCCTGGGGAGTAATTGGGGAATAAGGGCCTTATTCAAGGGCCCAGGGTGGTGCCGAGAGCAGGATTTGAACCCCAGCCCTCTTGGTTTCAAGACCAATGCTCCAACCATTAGGCTACCACTCCCCTGAGCGGGAGACCAAGAGCGCAGAGAGATTGTTCGTCCAAACCCCGCTTGGCACCAGTGTGGGCTCTTGAGTAAGGCCCTTAACCCCCAATTATTTCCTGTGCGCCTTTGCCTGACAGCCCACTGCTCCACATGTGTGTGTGACGGATTAAAAGCAGAGATCAAATTTCGTTGTACTGTGTACTGTGACAATGACAATAAAGCTTTCTTCGATTCAAATAGCTGCAAGACGCACACACACAATTATTACAAAAAAAATTATATGGCTGTATTTTACATTTAGCACAAAGCACAAAGCACAATTGATGGTATTTGCTAGTTTCAGACCAATACAGTTGGCACATTGCTGTCTTAAGTATTGCACTTTGACCTGCAAAAACCTCATCTGCAGTATGTGGGGTATATCCTACTGTTATTTTAAGGGCACATTGTGCATAATGGCATTGATATCATTCATGCAACCCCCACATCACACCAATGATTAATTAGGAGCAATCCCCTTGAACCATGGAGCTGGCATAACATTTTTTTTCCACCATGTAACTAGCAAAAGTGGAATTAGACACATTAATAATGCGCTATGCAATTCAAACCATGTGCTTTGGTTGATTAAAATAAGAGTCCACGGTTGCAAGCAAAAAAGCTGGGAATAAAAGCTTCTGTCCAAATAAAGTTAAAGCACAGGTGCAAAAAAAGCACAACGTAGAAAGCTGTCGTTCCATTTCTCATCCTTGTGTGTGTGTGTGTGTGTGTGTGTGTGAGGTGTCTGCTCTTCCACAGAGTAAGAAAGTCACATAAACAGAGCTTTTGAGGGAGTCTTCCATACTGCAACACCAGATGCACTCAGTGGTGAAGGGATCAATAGCATTTGAAATATTTATTATAGTGACCATGGCATCTCTGTCCGTTAGTGGCAAACTGGTGGCGTGATGCACTGATAAACCTTTGATCGGCAGCGCTGAGCAGTGAAATTAGAGATGAAAAGTAGTCTTTGCCTCCTGGAAGAGAGAGGAATCTGAGCATATAGCTTTAGCTGCTTTAAATCAGCCAAATCGGGACAGTGTTACTGTATAAAACCTGCTGTCTTCAAACAGCCCACTGTTGGTACAAAAAGTCACTGTTATACCATGGTGTTGCTCTCGCCAGCTTTGTCCACATACTGAAAGAAAAGAAAAAACCTGGTCAGTGTCATCTGGTTGGTTTTCCAGCACTCTTCAATTATAAAGCATCCATCTCACACAGAGAGCCACAGAGATTTCAGGGACATACAACGTGTGAGTATGACTGTTTGGTTAATATTAATACTAAAACAGCTACTGGATCATTTCTGATGGAAAACATGCACGACTTAATGAGACACACCACAAGGGAAACTGAAATGCTGTTTAGGCTACTTTGTTGCCCTCATTTGAAAACAAAATTTCACATAGTTGTAAACAAAATAAAAACTTAAAAAATAATAATTATCATATCATTTTGCACTTGTCTTTTCGATTATTAAAAAAACAGTAGAAAATCATTTTTTTTATTATATCAATTTAATTGTCCTAGTTTGATATTCAACACCTCCGTTTTTACACACTGGGACTCAAGTTACCGTTAAACCCTCTGACACTACGTAATGATGGATGACATTTGGCGACAGAGAGCTTTTGGCATCATTTCCGTACAGTGGAGTCCAATCGTTCATCATTATATATTCTGTTACTACAACAACCTACTTTGGAATACCCCGATACTTTAATTGCTGACTCACACAAAAAGTCTGAGCCTAATGCAACCTGGATTTGTTATTACCGATGGTTAACTAAACAGATACTGATCTGGGCAAAAACAATTCAACATAATACCTGTGGTGTGTGCCTTTAAAGCCAAGAAATAAATAAAGATTATAAAGATTTTTAAAACATGTGCTCTTAATCTGATTTATGAATATTGCAAAGCGATTTATGAATATTGTAAAGCGTGTTAAATATTATTTAGCAAGCAAGGGAAAATCGGCAGTGACTGACCACTACTGCTGATTGTCCTCAGAGCCTTAGGAAGGCTTTAAAAAAACACACACACACACACACAAACGGCTCAAAACAAAGCTTTCCACACAACTGCATGGCAGGAGCATGTTCATTAGCCACAAAACTAAATATGCATCTACTACACTGTGGCTCTTAGGCTTACAGATTTCAATGGACATCTGAAACACATTGAAGATAGGATTTAAACTGCAAATGACCCTGATATCATTTAATTTAGTCGTTTCATGTGACATACCCGAAATATGAAATTAATTCTCCTGCTCAGGTACTTTGTTTACAAGCAGACTCTGAACTGTATCATTAATGCATCTGAGCTGCTGAGATGTGCAGGAACTGAGCTGTCATTTGACTGGGGCAGCCGAGATGTTTGAATATGGTGATTAATGAACAAGAAAAGGAGCCATGCTGCGTGCAAACATAGCTGTGGTAATACTCACTGCACTGATGAATGGCAGGTTTAGGATCGAGCCGAGGACAGGTATTCGTCTAATGAAGCCTATAATAACTGGAAAGAAACCCCTGGATGTGACCAGAGTGAAAGAGAGTGTGAGAGAGTGGGAGTGTTATGGACATCAGATAAAAACAAAGAAACAGATTTATTTAATATGTACAATCTCAGATAACCTTTGCTTTAATTTTTTTGCATTCTGTGCGAATACAATAGTCATTATATATCGAGCCTTAAATTCAAGTTTCAATTTGAACTCATATTGTTGTCAATCATTCCAGATCAGTCATGTCAATCAGCAACCCACCATCATCGTCTTGTTTGCATGTTTTAAGCTTTGGTTGTTTGTGAGCTTATTTCAAATACAATCAAATAAAATCCCTGAAGAGTACAGTAATTCTCATGTTTGTCTCAGACTCAAGAAAATCTGTAAACATAGGTTAGAGCACTGATGACTCAGAATTGGGAATTTACTCAAACATATGTTCTGTTTTACACGGACAGGTCCTAAGATCTTAATGTCCTAAAAATGTAGAAATAAAATATAATCTCACATAACTGCACTGTTTTCATTTCTCAGTTTGTGCTTGTTGTTTCTCACCTGAACAACAGAAAAAAGCCATAGATCTCCAGCACGACTCCAATGATGGGCCACCCAATCAGCACTACAAACACACCTCCAAGGAAGAAGCTGGTGGCCTTCATCTTATGCTTCTGGAAGAAGAAGCGGAAAGTCCTCTCCAGCCCGATGACAAAAGCAAGTCCAGCAACAAACAGGATCTACAGTAAAAAAAAGAAGGGTTGTGCAAAATTAGGATGGGGGTGAGTGATTACATATTACTGTACATACAAGAATAAAAAATCTGCGCACAATGTAGGATCTAAACACATAAAAATGCAGAGCCAGCACAACGTAACATAGAGAAGAAGGTTACAATTTGATGTTTTTAAGGTTTACAGATCGATGAAGCGGCATCACTCACATTTCCAATAGCCAGTAGTGCTTTGTCAAAGAACAGGATCATCCCAAAGAATAGGAAAAACACACCAAAACCTGTCAGTCCCATTCCAATCTCTGCAGGACACACACACATACCACAAGAATGTTAAACTCGATCAAAGACTGTTTCATATATAACTGTGCAGCCAGGTTCCCGAAGTGTGTGTGGAATGTGACTGACAACGATGTAGTGTCACCCCACATTTTTTTGAGTATTAAACTGTAAAAGTGCATACTGAAATCGAATGGGGTTTATTATACATAATTCCCAGATCAACTAGGACTACTTGAAAGTCTAGACTAATCAGGGAGGTAAATAGATAATGTAAAAATGAGATAAACTGAGATAAGAAATAAACACGTGGGATTTAACGCGTAATAGATCAACAGTCTTTTCACTTGTGCTCCCCACAAGAGACCTGAGATTTCAAGTGGCAACAGAAAGGTGTAGTAATAGCGTGTGGGATACCAGGAGCTAAAAAGGAAAGCTATCTTAGCGAGCTTTGAAAGCTAATGGCCAGTTAGCTAACTGCTGCAGCTCAAATTAAGCCGGTTTGATAGTGGTGACAGCAACAAACGTCTTACTTTGGGAGTCTGTTAGCGAAATCATCTTGACGCCGGGTAAACTACTAAAGACGAAACAGAAGTAGAGAAAATATAAAGTTAGCTGTTCGAGGGCTGCTCTTAGAACAGTTTGGATGACAGCTGCCACTGCAGCACCGGCCACGTCTTCCGGAAACACAGCCTCTCGCGTTGTCATCTTCCGGATCAGCGCTGTGTCACATTCAATGTATCAAATATTCACACCGTCTTTCTCTTGAACGGTTCTTCTTATTTTCTTTGCATTGATGAAGCCTGTATACAGTATATATGCTCAATTTGTGTAGCCTACCAGCTATTATAGAGTCTAGATACAATAATTTAGTCTTGCAAAAAGAACGGTTTGACATTCCAAACGTTTTGGCAATCTTAGTTGCATCTCTTGAATGCACCAAAGTGTACTCTGGGATATACAGTATTGTCTTCCGAGTTTACTCTGTCATACCGGGAAAAAAAAAACAGTATAATTTGTCTTATCCAGATATATTAGGCTTTATGTGAATGATCGAGTATGTTATTCATCACATGTACTACTTTCAAATCACGGCCACGGTTCATAAAGGTGTGTTAATGCTGGAGCGAGGGGCATAATTTGGTAGCTGCCTGGCAGGCTAAACGGAGGGCAAACAATTCCCTTTAATTGTACCCGGTTGGGAAGAAAGTAATTTTTCTAGCAGCGTGGTCTCTGTAGCAACGGTGAAGTGAGTTCAGCAACAAGAGAGACACTGAATGGTGAGTGTGTTTTATCTCGGTTGTTCTTATAGAGTTCTGTCCAAAGCGTCCAAAACATTAGCTTACAGGGGATATGGGCAAATTTTGCTCGTAGCGAAACGTATGGTGTTGTCTCCTTTAGAGATGAGAACAGCAACGCGAAAGGGGTTTTAAATAAAATTATCGAAACTCCAGTGTGTATAATATTTACAAACAAGCTAACAGCTAACAGTAACCTGCTGTTCTCTGTGCGTCGGAGCAGGTGAACTATGTCGAGGCTAATTTAGCCTCCGTTAGGTTGCGTTCACTGTCACTGTGTGATTTAAAGATTATGGGGGAGAATAAGGAAATTTGACAATAGTATGTAATTACAGTTCATTTTATTGATGTGAGTTGGTTTGTATTACAGTATCATATGTTACATTTGATCTGATAGATCGTCCCGATGCCAGATAAATCATAGTGAGTGGAATAAATAATATAATTATTTAGCGAATTCAAAAGTGAAAGTGCAGGTAACTTTCATTCTGACTAGTCTACTGAATGTGAAACAGCATACAGTAGGGTCGAAAGTTCTAACACACATAAGCAGTGATCAAATGAAACAACTGCTATAAAACCACAGGCAGATATTTTAATAATACAGTGAGATGCATAAAGCGTTGAATTTGTGATATAGTAATTTCATTATTTGTAACAGTAGTTCAAAGCTAAACCTGTTGAATGTGTTTCGGTGTCCTGCAGGGAATCAACCCACGTCAGCATCTTTGACTGTTTGGAAACGTACTCCTTTCTGAGCTAATCTGCTGGAGAAATATGGATGGTAAGTCTGTTCTTTCAGCCATGAAACAAAGCAAACCAGTGGATGGGTCACTTTATACACTGGATCACAGGTTTCATTGTTTGGATTGGTTATACTGTATGTTTGGTCTACAAGTGTTGGTAGGAATCCCTTTTAAATCAAAAATGAACTTGACTCTTGACTAATTTCCAAATGCAAATTGATGATGCCAGGATACAAGGAAACATTTGAGACATCTACTGATTGAAATGTTTTGCATCAGTTTTATTTTTCGTGAGAAATGATCAGTCATTAAAGACAAACGCAGTCACAATGTTCTCTGTGGTAATCCAGCTGTTTCTACCTGAGTAAAGGTTGACAGTGATGTAGGAAAACAGCAGGTAATTCTGCTACAGTCCCAGAGGGACACAGGGGTTGGTACAAACACAGAGAGATCATTAGCCGTGTAGGTGTGAGTCTCAGAAGATTAGCACCTGTGCATGTGTGAGACCTGGGCCCTGTTTCAGAAAGGAGGGTTAACAAACTCGGAGTTAAAATCTAGACTCAGGGTTGACCAACCCTGAGCTGTCCAACTCAGAGTTTTCGGTTTCAGAACAGGTGATAAGAGTTAGGTCAATCAACTCGGAGTTGCTTTGACTCTGAGTTAAGCTCGCGCACGCGGAGGTGAAAAGCCCTCATGAATGGAACAAAGATAACGTGATTCACCATGACAACACGTGAAAACAAACCCTGCACGTCCTA
>JAFBJQ010001945.1:37263-50084 GCA_016785345.1 Trinectes maculatus
GTTTACAGAGTATGTTGCCGCGGTAACTGACTCAGAGTCCAGCTGAACCGGCTTCGTGAAACCGAAAACCCAGAGTTTCCGCTGACGCTGAGTCAACTAACTCAGAGTTTTCACTAAACCTGCTTCCTGAAACAGGGCCCTGACAGTATTCTGCATGTTCACACTGTCAACAGCAACAGTGGGAAGACTTGCTTCCCATATACTCACCTTGATCCTCACCACTTTGTCCTATTTTAATACTGTATACAAAAGGATATGTGGATATTAACGTCAGAAATTCATCAGTATCCATACTGGTGCATATAAATATAGTAGTTGGGTAGTTGACTGTTGGGTAGGTTTGTTTCAAATTACCGGTAAATGTGTATTTAATTTAAATTTGTATCCTAAACAAATGTGTCACTATGTCCGAGTCAAATTATGTACAAATTATGTTAAATAACATATTTAGTACAAACAATTATATACTGTCAATACTAGCTCTACTTAATTCTGCAACTTCACTGTAATCCTGTAGTTATATTTATACCCAAACCACAAGCAACAAACCCAAAAAAATACAATAATACATACAATTGTTTCTACAATTGTGTGTGTGTTCTTGCTGAACACTAGTTCCCCATGCTGCAAGGCACTTAGATGTGGAATGAAGCACAGCTGTGAGAAATCATTGTGGATCCACGAGAGCACAGCTGTGAGAAATCATTGTGGATCCACGAGAAACACTATGTTGTGTCAAAAAAAAAACCTAAAAAAAAAACAAATCTGTAAGTTTAAAGCTTGATTTGATTTGACATTCTACATCAGGGGTGTCAAACTCATTTTGGTCTGGGGGCCGCATACGGCCTAATCTGATCATAACGGGGCCAGACCAGTAAACTCATTGCGTAATTAGAATCTATGTAATTACGCTTGGACTTATTGTATCTTCTAAGATACTTATTGTATCTTCTATGTCAGCACATCTGCTGTGGCAGTGTTGTGTCATGTTGTCTACCCTGACTAAAACAGTGTGCCCCTAGCAGACAACATAGGAACTGCATATTTATTTAAAAAAAATGTAGTTCATGATTTTTGGATTTTCATGTATTTTTTCATATTGCAAATTTATCCCAAGGGCCGGACTGGACCCCCTGATGGGCCGGTTCCAGCCCGCGGGCCATACGTTTGACACCCCTGTCCTACATCATGCACCTCCATGTTCAAAATTTTGTCTGTCCAGTTTGGGCGGAAACTGAATTGTATGGTAAAACATATTGTTGACCTTTTCCTCAAGTCATTTTCTTTCTACCAAAAGGTCATCATGCTCTACTGCTTCTTTTTAGATGTGCAGGCAGAGCTGGACTCAGTGGAGGCTGAGCTGGAGGTAGTGGAGGTGCAGATCACAGAACTCCTGCAGAAGCAGACTGAGCTGACTTTACGTAAGAATTCACTACTGCAGCAGTTGGGGGAGGCCTGTGATGCTGCGCAGTCATCATCATCATCATCATCATCATCTAATCCTATAATGTGCAAGAAGGAATTGCAGTCCTATGATACCACAGGTAGAGTACACATCCCTGCTCAATTGTACTCAGTTGTTTTGTGTGTTGTCCTCCTTTTAATCTTTTGATGTTTGGTAGATTTCCCATGGTCCAAAGCAGTGAAGCAGCACCTGAATGGCACATTCCATCTCTCCACGTTCAGGCCGTTGCAGCTCAGCACCATTAATCTGACCCTTTCAGGCAAAGATCTCTTTCTGGTTATGCCCACAGGAAGAGGAAAAAGTCTCTGTTTCCAGTTGCCTGCAGTCTGTTCCGAAGGTACACTGACAAACACGCACACACACTCAGAGCATATACTTGCATGCCTACACACAGCTCGACTGGTTATAATTCTGTTTGTTCTGTGAGTCCATCATTGGCATATTGACATATTTGTCCCACTATAACCATATGTTTTCTTGTGTGTGTGTGTGTGTGTGTGTGTGTGTGTGTGTGTGTGTGTGTGTGCATATGTACATGTGTATGTCAGGTTTTACTCTGGTTATCACTCCCTTGGTATCCCTGATGGAGGACCAGATCATGTACTTGAAGTCAATCAATGTGTCAGCAGTCATGTTAAATGCGTCCAGTAGTAAGGTAACTAGTTCATTTTCTCTAATTTTTCAGTGTTGACTGACAGTCTGGTAAATTGTACCACCTTCCACAGAGAACACTGGCAACAGTCCTTTTATTTCCTCGGAAGAGAGTAGTGTTATGGAAATTATTTATCAAAAGAGTAAAGACAACTGTTTCAATAACCCAGAAAGAATCGATTCTATCTTTGTATGGTTTATTTCAAAGGCATAAAGCATTTGAAAGACCCAGAGCACCAAGCCACCCAGCGAACTGAGCACCAGTGAACTGAGTAATTCAACAAAAAACACAACAGTCTTTTATAGCCCCCTGCACACTTCTGCAAGACATCTCCTCATGGCCTTATCCTCGGGATGTTCGCCTCCTGGGAGTTTGTCCTTGGGATGTTCTTATCTTTCTCTTCTTGTCTAGCAGTCAAGTTAACAGGAACCAGCCTTTCCTGTCATCCTCCTACATGGCTCAACACATTACAGATAAATTTTCCATCACAGTAGTTATGTATGAGTCTGCTTAACCCAGAAGCTTATATTGCCTGTTACTAATACTGGATACTGATAATGCTGTATAATTTCTGGATGTTAAAAACAATGGTTGCTACGTCAGCAGTAAGTAAGGATATGCCACCATTCTATTACAGTGACAAAAGTAGTGAAACAAATATATCTAGGATGAGGCTTATAGGATTTGAAAAGTTCACCAAAGAGTCCATAGACTCTGCATAACTTAAAGCTTTGTGGGAATCTTTTCCTGGATTTTGAGGAAAAAAGATGGAGTGTCCACACTACAGTGGTATGGATAGTGATGTGTTGGTGTCAGATATCTGCTTTCACAAAAAAACCCATTATTTTTAGGAGCATGTTAAGACCGTCATGGCTGGAATGACAGATCCGAAGGGCCCTTTCAAGCTGCTGTATGTCACCCCAGAGAAGGTTGCTAAGAGCAAAATGCTTATGTCTCGTTTGGAGAAAGCCAACACGGCAAACCTGCTGAGTCGTATCACTGTGGACGAGGTGCACTGCTGCAGCCAGTGGGGACATGACTTTAGACCAGGTAAGACATAATCTTTGCTTAGATAAGAACACCATTCAAATCATCCTCTTAAGAACAAATAATATGTTTATATTAAATATGTTAAAGATTAGTGTGTGTTACTCTTCTTGATTCTACACCACCATTCTGACACACTAACACACACCAATCTTTATCTTTGAATCCACTGTAGATTATAAGCTGCTGGGCATTCTGAAGAGGCAGTTCCCCAAAGTACCACTGCTTGGCCTCACGGCCACTGCATCCAGCAGCGTCCTCAAGGACTGTGAAAAGATCCTGTGTGTGTCACAGCCAGTCACGCTCACCGCCTCCTTCAACCGAACCAATCTCTTTTACGAGGTGGTCACAATGGCAATTTCTCCTATTCACACACACACACACACACACACACACACACACACACACACACACACACACACACACACCTTGAACTTACCAGACAAGTCTGACAACTAAATGCGAAAAATGTATCCTAAATGTATCTTAAACAGAAAGATACACACTTCTCAAATGACTGCTTTTGTGTTCAGGTGCGTCTTAAAGAGTCTGATGAAGCATCAATAATTGACATTGCCTCTTTGATCAAAAACAGATACAAGAACGAGTCAGGTACAAGTTTCTCAATGATTAATGTTGATCATAATTAATAATGTTGGACTGGTGTCACTTTTTTGCACATAATGATAAAAAATGCTGAATTTCAAAAGCAATTTAGACAATTTATTACAATGGTTTAAGGTAAAGTTTTAAAGCATTTGGGTCTGCTTAAATTGAAAGCTGCTGATAATCTCCAAATTATTTTTTTTAAGTATGATTGTGTGCAATGTTATACATTTCACAGTGCATATCTCCCATGTGTGTGTTGTTTGTGTGTCCCAGGGATTGTGTATGTGTTCTCTCAGAAGGATGCAGAGACTGTGTCATCTGAACTCCAGAGGAATGGAATTCTGGCATCTCCCTACCATGCCAACATGAACCCTGATGATAAATCCCAGGTTCACCGCAAGTGGGCTGCAAACAAAATCAAGGTATAAAGATGTGACACATATGCTGATGGATCATACATTAATCCACATCCGTTTACAGATACACCAACTTAGTATAGTTTCCTTTCATGTTTTTCAGTAGGTTTGAAATTACCTATACAGTTTGCGTTTTAACAGAAAAGGCATGATATGTTCAGTTACTGATCATGAGCTAATGTGTCACAGAGATCTCAAGACCAAATACCAAAGGAACAGGGGAGCTACAGCAGCTGTGCAACTTCCTTTTTGTAAAAATTCTCTGTTCTCCAGGTGATTGTAGCCACTGTGGCTTTTGGCATGGGAATCGATAAGCCTGATGTCAGGTTTGTCATCCACCACACAATCAGCAAGTCCATTGAGAACTACTACCAAGAGAGTGGACGTGCAGGTAGACAGTTTGACTTTTGTTAGGGCAGCATACAGTATATTAGTTTGTACTGCTGTAGTATAGTTGCAGGCATGCCTCATTAAGGCTCTATGTGTCTGAGTGTGCAGGTCGAGATGGCCTCCGAGCAGACTGCATTGCCTACTATGGCTTCTCGGATATCTTCAGGATCAGCACCATGGTGGTAATGGAGAACGTTGGTCAACAGAAGCTGCTAAAGATGATTGAATACTGCCAGAGTGTTGACAGG
Source organism: Trinectes maculatus (assembly GCA_016785345.1). Taxonomy (NCBI): domain Eukaryota; kingdom Metazoa; phylum Chordata; class Actinopteri; order Pleuronectiformes; family Achiridae; genus Trinectes; species Trinectes maculatus. Next base: position 42,091 of record JAFBJQ010001945.1, read on the forward strand.
TTATAAAACAGTTATTTGAACATTATATACTATAATATTATTATTAAACGGATAAACACATTATATTGAAACAAGTAAATATGTGCATGTGGTATTCATATTATTTTATTCACAACCCATACACAAACACTAGGGGTGTAAATTCCTTCAATCCATTCTTCAGTTCCAGACTACAGTCCAATTTATGCATCGTATATTTGTAAAGTAAAGGGCTGCACTTACAGAAGGCGGATAACACACATCTGTTGTTCTTGATCAGTATACAACATTTATATTGTGTTTTTTTTCTCAGATTCAGGTACACGGTTACAGTCTCTCACACACACACACATACACAGAGTGATGATAGATAACTGATAACTTCACAGCATGACTCGAATGTTTCTTGAATGTCATGTTCTCTGTGAAAAGGTGTCGCCGCTCTCTCATGGCTGTTCATTTTGATGAGGTGTGGGACAACGAGGGTTGCAACCAGATGTGCGATATTTGCAGCTACTCAAAAGGTGTGTGTGAGTGATATTTTTAAATGAAAGACTCCTCTATGTTTGACTTCAATAATCATATTGAAAAAATGTCTAGTGATATAGCTAATAGATTATCAAATCTCATCTCTGCCAGACTACACCACTGTAGACATTACCCAGCATGCCAGGCAGGTGGTGCAGATTGTGGAACTGGCAGCATCCATGGAGGAGAAGCTGACTCCTCTGAAGGTGGTGGACACGTGGTTGGGGAAAGGCCCCGTCAAGCGCAGGAAGATGATTCAGACTACCACATTGTCTCGTCGGCAGGCTGAAGCTGTGATTGTGCGGCTGCTGGTGCAGGGATACCTCAGGTGACTTCTCCATTCACAAACCTACAGTGCAATATGTAAAGATGATATGTGATCTAATATGATACAGTAAAAATACACAGTGGGACACTTAAGACTGTGACATATGTGTATGATCTTTGCTCTTTTGGTGCAGAGAGAATATCAGCTTTACTCCGTACACCACCTACTTCTACATGAAGCTAGGTCCCAAAGCTGCTCTGCTGAAGAACAAGACTCACACACTCAGCATGAAGATGAGGACAGCAGATTGTGGATTTGCTATGGTGAGTTTATACTGATCACAGTAATACATTTATTTTTAAGCATTCCTTATCATCAATACGGATAAAAGTCTTACTTAAGCGCGTTAACCTTCAGGTGTTAAATGTAATAACATTTCTAGCACAAAGTATATAAAGGCCTGATTCAGATAGCTTTAGATCTAAAGTGCTTTCACAACCATTTTTAATCACAGGATAAGTTTAGACTATTTGTCTCATCTTAGAAAATGTAAAGTGTCTGTTTTCCAATACAGTATCTGCTTTAGAGAAGCCAATTCTAAGCTAAGCCAAACTGATACGGGAGTTTTACAGCGAACAATGTTGCTTAGGTGAAAACCTCCCTCCAAGAAAAACTCAGGAGAGAAAGGGACAGACTCATACTGTGACAAACTACAGTAGAAATCAAACTTTATTTCTCTTGTGTTTGTTCATGAATGTGATTTTTTCCTCCATTCTGTGATGTTTTCTAACCAGTTTCTTCTTAAGCAAGTCAGTGAAAGTGAAGTGAAAATGCTGACACTTTTTCCCCTGGTACACCGAAAATGGCAAAAGCCTATTCCTCAGATTCGTTCTGTTATTGTTAATTTTCATGCCACTGTCGCACCACTGTTTATAATGACCATTAGTTTTCTAACAGTATTAATCATAGATGAGTCATTGTAGATCTTGACTAGATGACCACAGATGAGCTACTCCCTTTGATTTAGAGTTTATTGTGTCCTTTTGGCAACAGTTCAGCTTAAATGATTTGAAAATAACACCATAAAAATGTATTTGCACTATACATACACAGTATACAGTAAAACTGTTTGACAGAATGTTCTTAAGCCACACATTTTAGTGTTTTTGTTTTTGTGAAGCTTACAGTGACTTCTCTATAGTAATCTTATCTTATTAAAATCTTTCATGAAGATCTAGAAAGATCGTGCAGCCTGAAAGGCCAATTGATTTAGGCAGACAGGACTGAGTAATCCCTGTCCCTGATACCATGAAAGAAAGTGTCCTATTTCCTGCCCTCTAGTCTTCCCTCATCTACTCCATATAGATGTGAAAGCTCTCAGGTAAAGACTGTTGTGAATGACCTGCAGGTAAAAGCTGTGAGCAAAGCCAAAGAAGGCCAGAGCAAAGCCAAAGAAGGAAAGAGATCAGTTCAAAGTGGTGGAGATGCCCCTGTGTCCAAGAAAATCAAGACAGAACTTCCCTAGTCCCTGACAAAGTACAGTCCTCATTCTTTATCCTGTCCTTCACTGTTCTGCTTGGCATGCCACTGTCCACACCTGTATTTCATTCTTCACATCTTGGTCAGACTGCCAGTGAGGTGGAGGATCCGTGTAGCCTGAGAATCATTTTTAATGTAATTGATGCTTAATAAAACATATATGCGTTATACATTAAAATAGAACGCATGATGTCATCTAATCTTGTGTTCAGACCAAACTTGCACACCATGGCAACTAACACCAGAGCTAACCTGGTTCAAAGTAACAGTTTCATATTTTAGAACTTAATCTCTTTCTCTGACCAGGTTAACATGTGTATCTTACAGACGCTGTATCTTATATCACAAGGCCCCAGTGATCAACAATCAACTTATTGTTGATCATGACAATAAGTAATTATCGATGCCAATAAGTAATTGGCATCGGTAAAAACACATTTAATTAAAGGCTCAATAAAAGTCACCGCTTAGATGTAAATCACATGAATATGCAGCTGGAGGAATAATATACTGCAGGTTCGGTCTGAACACACCATAATCATTGCTACCCAGCAGGCTTGGGCGATCATACTTCTAGCTGCTAAATGCCTTTGTCTAAAATCCCATTTTTTTTTCTCATCAAGAGCTATATACTGTATTTGTTTTGTTATTTTAAGTTAAACGGTAAAATGTGTTGACACAATTACATTTCTTCATTGCAGTGGTTTAAACTCAGAGTCAAAAATCATTGTATAAGAAATGTTTACGTGGACAGAAGTAACATAGGCCCCCAAATATCTCATTGCTGACTGTTTGGGGAATACATGTCTCCATTAGACTGAGGATATTGAAAAGTGTTGCCCAAGCTTGTGCAGCTTCTGCTTACACTAACACTAACATTTCATTATGTCAACGTGCATATTTATTTATTCTCAATGCACTACACAGATAATTAGGAGACAGATGTGTACAGATGAGTATGATTGTGACTGTTCGTTGTTTGTTTACATGCTTTGGATTACGCCACCTGTCTAATCTTGTTCACACCCATCGGTTTTCATGGTTACAGGACACATCGGCTGTAAAAGCTGATGGGACAGAGGTTGATATAACCTTTGACCCCATTGTCATGGACACCGGCTGCTCCCTCCAATCCAAACAGAAACAGTTTAAAGAACAGAGGAACCTGTCCAGGAAACAAGACCTGAAACCACTCAGCCACAGTCAGACAGACCAGTCAACAGAAAACATGACAAAACAGCCAACAGACGGACGCCGAGAGGAGGAGGAGGACAAGAGGGGATCCATTTACACCCAACATGTTGTTGAGGTAGATGTTGAAATTAACATTGTAGATAATGTAGCTGTCAGTGACAGACAGAAAACAACGTCGCATCCAGTCGAACCCTGTTCAAAAATCAGGAAATCCACCACCCCTCAGAGGCCGAGGAAGAGTCCCCGTTCTAACGTGGCAGTGGTAGATGCCAACGGTGTGCCAAGCTCTCCATCCCACGCCTCACTCATCTCCGAGACTGCAGCTGAGGAGCTCTGTGAGCTGAGAAACTACTACAACAGGCAGCTGAGGAGAATAAACTATATTTCCCATGAACACCTGGCGCGGCCTGCAGAGCCAGGACTGCTAGCGTGCATTAGGGAGCCTCTGAGAAGCCTTCGCCTGCCACGCCGGGTGACCATTGCTGAGACGGCCCGGGGCCTCTGGACACGAGTCAGCAGCAGACGCAAACTGCTGCACCGCTGACATGTCAAGTCAGATGATTATTGTTGTCCTGTCGCAGTGCTACTCTCACAGCCAGCGGCCTCTGTGTGTAGGATGTAAACTTGTTTGACTTTTGCTGGTCACATGATTGAAGTTACTCCAGACAGGAGTGTCGATGAGTGTCGTATATCAAATCTGAGCTTCTCCCTAGTAAATTAATGTGTTAAAGATGATGATAAAAAAGTTGTAGACCATGATTCATAGCTATCTCATTTTTTCTGTTTGTTAAAATGCAGGGAATCCACTTCCCCAAAAATAAAACATGTACATTTGGTTCATTATATAATAATTTTTGACACATGTTGATATTGGAATACTGATTAAAAAAAGTAAACAACAAAATAAGAATATTGTTCTCTGGTTGATCTCTTGTGTTAAAAGTGAAATAGATTGATTCATTGGTCATTTCAAATTGCAGTATGGTCTTCAGATGTTAGAGGTGAACTGTAAATAAACCTACATAGTAGTTTTTTTTTAATTAAATGAGCATAGCTTTTTTTTCTTTTACTGAATTGCTTCCTTTGACCTCTGCTGTGCTATTAGTAGTGTAGTAAGGACAGCAACAGATTATATAGGCCAGTACAACAGTGACACCTGCAGGATGGAGCCTTCAGTTTCGTCCACCAGACACAATCTTGAAAACCTTACAGTAAGTGAGCAGTCATATGTCAAAAAGAAATCCAAACATGTGTAGTAACTTTGTTACTGCTCTGAGACTGTGGGCATCCTTGTGTGGACTCAGACGTTTGCCAGATAGAATGTGATGTGTTCACTGGCACACTTTTCGTTCCTGAGACTAAATCCTTTTACTTTAAGATTGCAACAACACATCACCATGAATAAAAGACCATAACTAAAAACATACCTTTCGAAAAAGACATTTCTGTCATTTTATTGCATTTCAGATTAAACATCCGTTATGTCAACATCTGTCTGCAATTATGCTGAATTGTTGAACGTATATATTTTATAGCAATTGTTACTTTTTACTGATGCTTCTAATTTTTACTATCCCCTGTACTACGAAACATGGCCGCTGTTCCCTGTAGGCCTAATAATAATAATAATAATAATAATAATCGTTTTTACTGTAACCATCCTGTGACCCCTCAGGGTCATCGTTTCAGGTTGGGACCACTGAGTCACCAAAAGGCTCAATGGGAAAATATTAAAAATGGTTTGACATTTTTAGGAGCACAAGTGAGTAATTGGGGCATTAGATCACTGAGTCGTACTATGTTTTTTTTGGTGAGTGTCAGCCTACCTGCCTTCTCATTGAAAGCCACTACAGGGAGCCAGAGATCTCTGTTTCACAGTGGAACCTGAGCGTTGATAAGAGCAGGATAACCTTTTGTTCAGTTTGTTATACTGTTCACTAAGTAAGAAAAGAAAACTGCTGAGATTACTGAGTAAAACAGTATGGTTTTGTGTGTCGATACATCCTGTCATATAGTTGTCAACATTTTGCCATTTAAGGCATCAGAGGTATATGTGTATTTTAACAAATCACCAAACACCAGTCGTGAATGCATAGTGCTAACGTTTACTGTCAGTAACGGTCATATCATTCTAAAACTAAAACAAACAAACAAAAAAAAAGTAGTCTGATCAACTGTTGAGGCTGCAGGTGGTAATGTCTGAATTAGGTGTTGAAAGCCTAAATTACTGTACATGTACTTATTTCTTTGCAACAGAAACATAAAACCTGGAAAACCTAATTCCCATCTGCGTCTACCTGGACATAAGACAAGTCCTACACAAAGCCAGCAGCCATTTATCCAGACATTTGGGTTGCCACCTGAAAGGCACACTCATCGTCTGAGATTGGCTGCTATCAGCTACATGCACACACACACACACACACACACACACACACACACACACACACACACACACACACACACTGACACATAGGTTCAGCTAATTTAATTTATTTATCCAGCCACAAACTGATTGGAATAAATCAGTCACGTCATGCAGAGCTTACTTCCCATCCGCACACGGCTGTAATTGCTTTTTATGCATCTTCTTCATTCACATACAAAAGCACACAATGCAATTCCCCAAACTGTACTTAGAGTAGATGGTGCATTTAGCATGGAGCTTCCAATGAATAACTAATGAGATGGATTTTGGAATCAGCTTCAAAGAGACTTATCCAGAGAACAGGAGCAAACACGGCCTTATAGTTAATAACTAGTATGAAAAATATTTTTATGAAACACTTTTCTCTGGCAGTTGTTGTTAGTGATGTTGCATCATACATGTTGACAGAAACATACGTCATGAGATTGCTGTAAGCTTTGTCACCGCTGTCATCAACACACAAATCCAAAAACACGACTGACCACAAGTAAGCTGTGACATCACATTACCTGCAGCTCACCTTTATTTAGTTCACCTGTCATTTGATTGTTTGCCCCAAACTGCACCCTGGGAGTTGTAGTTAAGTGGATATATTTTTCAAAGAATCAATCAAAAAGACTCAGATCCAAGATGGGACAAACCTTCATCTTGAAACTGTCGGTGAAGAATCAGGTTGGTCAGATATCACAAACTGTGGAATCATTGCTTTGATTAGTGAAATTTGTCAACAGGAGAAAGGTGCTGCATGTTTGCAGTATTTGAAATATTATCTCATTATAGCAGCTGAAAGTAATGACAGTTTTATATGTCATCCACATGCTCATGTTATTTACACTTTAATTTGATTTTCATCATCCTGGCGATGGCATTATCTTGTTAGGGTTAGGGTTAGTTTCAGGTGACTTATTTGTCTGTGTATTGATTCTGTACGGATTCTGGATTAGTTAAAGTGAGGACGCAATAAGCTCATCAACCAGGATCTTTCTCTTTAAGGGTAAAATAATATTATATGTGCAACTGGTGAGCTGCCAAACTGTCAACTGCAGTGTAATTTCTCAATAAACTGTAATAAACATTGTACACGGTTGTAAAATGTGAAAAAACTCAACATCCACCGATCTCTTCTGCTGTCAGAGCACAATGTGAATTAATTATATTTCTAATTGTAAATACTGTGCTAATTTTTATGGAGTGTAAAAACAAAGGAAAATCAGGAAACTGCTGGGGTTTTGTCTGGTATCTAAATGTGAGACCTTTTTCCTTGTGGTGACCATGTCGGAACCACATTATATTCACAAACCTAATCTCACTCTATTCTTTCAAATCAGAATCAAGCTGAGAAAATAATGACTGACAAATCGTCACGCTTTTGGAAAGTCACATGTGTATTTCTAACTTTATTCACATTGCTTAAATGACAGCTCATCAAACTATAAACTTTTATTCCACATGATGAAATCATGATAAAATGTAAATAAACCATTGTGGCCTGTCAGACACATCTGGTAGAGGACAGACAGCATTTCATTCTAATAGATGTTGGGAGGATAGATGTCAATCAATCAATCAATCAATCAATCAATCAATCAATCAATCAATCAATCAATCAATCAATCAATCAATCAATCAATCAATCAAATTTTTGTATATAAATAAATGTTTATTTCATTTTTTTTAAAAATACAGGTTGTGAAATCCTCAGCAAGGCTGAAGAGAGAGAGAGAGAGAGAGAGAGAGAGAGAGAGAAGACAGAGGGGTACAATGGTGCAGGATAGTTGTATTGCTAATAATTCATAGATGTTAAGTTTCTAAGATATGATGATGACGAAGTGTGTAGCTGGCTGGGACCCAGAGTTGCTGGAGATTTGACTGACAGAGATGAAGGCTGCTTTCTGAAGCTTCAGCTTCGGCATCTTTGTCTTCATCTGGAATGGAGATGAGAAACAAGATCCTAGTTACTGGACATACAGATACACACCTCTCTCTACACTGCAACAAACTGTGAGGCTGTCATGTCTTGTCTCTGTTTTAGTATAATTTCCTGTTTTATTTTGAAAC
>JAFBJQ010001950.1:0-10970 GCA_016785345.1 Trinectes maculatus
GCAGCCTCTGTGGCAGTATTAGCTGCTCCAACTCTCCTCTATGGCAGTCATGGACCCGCCGGTACATGACACCATTCCTCACCGCTAATCTCTTCCACTCTTTTAAGAGAAGGCCCCCACTTACACCCACTTCCATCCTCCCACTGCGGCTTGGTTTCTGGTTGCGGGTCTTGAAGTGCAGGATTGGACCAATGTCCGGGTCTTCTCTTTGTGCTGACCGAATCTCCTGTGTTGTCATAGCGGGCAGTGCATCCATTCCCACATCTCCATATGGCTGACTTGGCTCCAGCAGCTGACCACTCTCTGGCGCCTCCATAGAAGCAGCGGTTTCCCCGACGGGCTCCTCCGTTTCCTGGGTGCCATGTGTCTCATTCTGCCCCTGCACATCAGCTACCACTTGCTGGGGGCAAGTCTGCAGTGCTTCACTGACCTCTTGGTTGGACATGCGTGAAAGAGCGTCAGCGTTGGAGTTATCCTGGCCCCTCCTATACTGGATATCAAAATCAAAAGTGGACAGGTGAGACACCCACCGCTGGCCGGTGGCATCGAGTTTGGCTGTGGTCATTACGTACTTCAGGGGGTTGTTGTCTGTGAGGACAGAGAACTTGCGTCCATAAAGGTGGTCGTGGAATTTGTCTGTGACCGCCAACTTAAGAGCGAGGAATTCGAGCTTGTGTGCCGGATATCTCATCTCTGGTGGGGTCAAGCCCCTGCTTGCGTATGCGACAACTCTCTCTGCTCCACCCTGGATCTGCGCGAGCACAGCCCCAAGCCCATCTCTCGACGCGTCGGTCTGCAGCAGGAAGGGTAGGCTGTAATCTGGATAACCCAGGACCGGTGCACTGGTCAGCTTCTCTTTTAATGCCAGGAACGCCTCCTCACACTCAGAAGTCCACAGAAAGGTTGGGTCGGGACCTGGATTTTTCTGGGCCCCTCTCTTCTTCTTTCTTGGGTCTCCTGATGTGAGGCGGTACAAAGGGGCAGCTAGACTGGAGTATGACTTAACGTAGCGTCTATAGTAGCCAGCAAACCCCAGGAATTGAAGCACTTCCCGGCGGTCTGTGGGCCTCGGCCAGTCTTTGACGCGACTGATCTTTTCCGGGTCCGTCCTGATGCCGTCTGCCGACACCAGATGACCCAGGTAGCTCACTTCCTTTCTAGCGAACTGGCACTTTGACGGCTTAAGTTTCAGCCCATGCTCTCTAAGCCTATTGAAGACACATTGCAATCGATCAAGATGTTCACTGAAGGTCGAGGAAAAAATAATGATGTCGTCTAAATAAATGAGTAGATGCGTAAAGTTCAAATCACCGAAGCAGCAGGTCATTAACCTCTGGAATGTGGAGGGGGCGTTTTGAAGCCCAAAAGGCATTCTATTGGCCTCAAATAACCCCATGGGAGTGCTAAAGGCCGTCTTGTGCTTGTCGTGTTCCGCTACCTCCACTTGCCAGTAACCGGAGGTCAGGTCGAGCGTGGAGAAGTATTTTGCTTGCCCTAACGACTCTAGAGCCTCCTCAATTCTTGGTAGGGGAAACGCATCTCGGGTGCTGCAGGAGTTCAGCTTTCTGTAGTCGATACAGAGTCTTAATGACCCATCCTTCTTGGTTACGACCACCACTGGCGAAGCATAAGGGCTTTTACTTGGACGGATGACCCCGGCTGCCTCCATCTCAGTCAGCATCCGCCGCACGTCTTGCCATTGGGATGGGGGTATCTTACGGTAGGGTAGTCGGAAAGGCCTTGAGTCTACCAGTGGAATCTCGTGCTGTATGGTGGTGGTGTGGCCATAATCCAGAGGATGCTGGGAGAACACATCCGCATTCCTGTCTAGCAGTGTTTCCAGACTGGCACGTTGATCTTCAGTCTCCACTGCCGCTTCGCTTAGGTCCACGCCACAGCTCGCCACCACTTGCCCCAGGCTGAGGCATGTCTCTTTGTTCCCGGGTTTCCTCCCCCTCGTTCTCAGGAAACTCCAGAACGCTGCGTATCAGGACGGCATTGGCCAGGGTTGTGTGTGGCTTAATAGTTATGACACCCTGGGACAGGTTCATCACTCTAACTGGAGCACATCCGCCCTTTACATCAACAAGAACTTTGGCCACCAAGAGGTCTTGGGGAAGACGCACCAAGGCCTGGCTCTCAATCAGGGCTGTGTAGATCTTTCTCTGAGAACCATCTTTAATCTTGCATCTCAAATCCATCTCTTTACCAGCAGGAATGCGCACTCTACGGCCAGTGTACACAGCAGGACCTACCACATCGTGCATTTCACTTTGCTCGGCGCTCCCCACCTTCAGCAGTGCTGTGTACCACTCTGGATGCTTGTCTTTCACCAGGTGGAGGAACTGCTGGCCATAAGATGCTTGGAGGTGGCTGCGGGAGGCTCTGATGACATTTGTGCCCACCAGAAGAGGAACTGAAGAGCGATAGTCGGAGTCAGGAACTACGAAGGTAGGCACAGCCTTATGCTCTTTCCCCAGAACTTTCAAGTCAATGTTCACCACGCCATGGTAGGGCACTGTTTGGCCAGCTGCGCCTTCAATGGGTATTTTGGAAGACTTTAGCTTCAGCTTCTGCAAGACAGGGTGGCTCTGCCAGTAGCTGTGTGTGATGCTGGATATCTGGGAGCCAGAGTCAATGAGAGCCCTACACTGCATGCCGTTGACTTCTACCTCTCCTTCGTTCCTTGGCCCGACTAGAGGTGTTTCCTCCTTTCCAGTGCCAATGTCTCCTGTGGGTGGAAGGGGGCCTTGCTGTATGCCCATGGTTGCCCCAGCTACCATGGGCCTTAAGCGTTTAAAGGCTGGTCTGATTGGGGTGTGGGCCCCCCGGCGGGGGTGTTTGTTTGGGGAGTTCCAGCAGGGGCGGGAGCTGGCAGCACTGCTCTACAAATTCGGGCGGTGTGGCCGAGCTTACCGCACCGATAACAGACGAAGCTTGTGCTTGGTGCCGCCCTAGCCTGTGGTGGCTGGACTGCTTGGAGGGGGGTAGGGGGTGGTGAAGCTATTCTTAGCTCAAGGTGGGCCAGTTTAGTCATTTGTTCTTCCTGATTAAGAGCTAGCCTCTTAACAATCTCTGTCAACTCTGATAATTCAGAAGTGGGATTTACCTTTTCAGGTTTCACATTTCTGTCCCCCCCTGGCATAACATGTACCTGGGTAACAGTCTTTTTCGCTTTGTTTTGGGACTGGAAATTTTTGTTTTCTCTTGCCAGGTTACGGAGCTCGGTCTGCAGCTCTCGAAAGCTCAGCAGTCTGGGTGTCATGGGTGCTATTCTCAGGTACACCTCTTCATCGGTGAGCCCTCTCATGAATTGGCGGGTGAGTTTGCTGTCTCGGTCGGGGAAAGGCTTGCCGCCCCTCTGCTTCTCTTCCACAGCACGCAGTTTCGATTTCAGCGCTATGGCATAGGAGCAGACCGACTCACCCGGGCTTTGGGTCGGCTCATAAAAGTCGGCTAATGGGTCTAAAGACCATCGTGTGTCGCCATACTCTGCTCTCAGTTCCTCAAATGCTTTCTCCGGGTTCTGATTATGGACGGGTAGGTTTAGGATTAGCTTCCGGGCTTCACCGCCCAGGTGTCTCACCACAGTGGAAAAACGCAAGTGGGCGGGGAGCTCTATTGCTTCTAGGAGATATTGCATGTCACACACCCAGTCCTCCACTAAAATCTTGCAGTCTGGATTACCCGTGAAGACTGGAACATTTTTCACTTGATGGGTTTGCATGAAACCACCATAGGCTGACACTGGGAGGCTTGCACTGGCTCTGGTTTGAACAGGGGTCTGTGTATGTGGCACTTGCGGGTAGGTGTACAGACTAGGCAATGTAGCAGGATCGGGGTGAATATCAACAGCAGTATGCTCAGACATTACAGGGGGGCTATAGGGGGTTATGTTAGGGGCATACCCATGAGCATGGGGTAGGAGCACTGCTTCACCATGGCAGGAACCCAGAGCATTATTAGGTGTTTCGGAGAAATGCACTTGAGGGGTCTGCCCCATAACAGCAGGCTTGTTAGCTATGCTTACTGCTAGGGGCGTTTGGAAACGTGGCCCAGGCACTTGAGTTGCAATCAATCAATCAAGTTTTAATCAAGTTTTATTTGTATAGCCCATATTCACAAATTGCAATTTGCCTCATAGGGCTTTAACAAAGAGTACAGGGTATGACATCCTCTGACCTACACCCTCAACAAGGGCGAGGAAAAACTGCCAAAAAAAAACCCTTTTAACAGAGGAAAAAAAAAAAACGCAGAAACCTCCAGGAGACACTCATGTGAGGGATCCCACTCCCAGGGATGGACAGAAATGCAATGGATGCCACGTGTACACAACACATTAACAACATGACTTATAATTATTAATTATACAAGTAGAATAATATAATATAATATAATATAATATAATATAATATAATATAATATAATATAATATAATATAATATAATATAATATAATATAATATAATATAATATAATATAATATAATATAATATAATATAATATAATATAATATAATATAATATAATATAATATAATATAATATAATATAATATAATATAATATAATATAATATAATATAATATAATATAATATAATATAATATAATATAATATAATATAATATAATATAATATAATATAATATAATATAATATAATATAATATAATATAATATAATATAATATAATATAATATAATATAATATAATATAATATAATATAATATAATATAATATAATATAATATAATATAATATAATATAATATAATATAATATAATATAATATAATATAATATAATATAATATAATATAATATAATATAATATAATATAATATAATATAATATAATATAATATAATATAATATAATATAATATAATATAATATAATATAATATAATATAATATAATATAATATAATATAATATAATATAATATAATATAATATAATATAATATAATATAATATAATATAATATAATATAATATAATATAATATAATATAATATAATATAATATAATATAATATAATATAATATAATATAATATAATATAATATAATATAATATAATATAATATAATATAATATAATATAATATAATATAATATAATATAATATAATATAATATAATATAATATAATATAATATAATATAATATAATATAATATAATATAATATAATATAATATAATATAATATAATATAACAGGAACCCAGAGTGTGTGCTAGGGGCGTTTGGAAACGTGGCCCAGGCACTTGAGTTGCAGGGGTGGAGTGTGCATAGCCTGGGTAAACTGGGGGGCTAGGTCTAATAGACTGGAGGGCATAGGGGGAAGCTCTCGGGTAGGGCATGGGGAGTCTGTGAACAGCTGGCCTCTGAGCGCTAACACTGTGTGGGGTGCTTTGTGGAGGCAGGGAGGCTGTGGGCCCATGCCCGCTGGGGTTGTGACCAAAGGCATCCGCTGGTGTCTCTGTCGGGCTGCTTGGGTTGGTGAGAGAGCAGTTATCAAGGCAGAGTGGGGGTATCTGTCCTGAAGGCCCGGTACCCGGCTGTCTGGGTGGGTGGACTGGCGTGATGTACTGAGCTACATAAGCCGAATACATGGAAGATGGGGGAGAATGTTGGTGCGAAGGGGGCATTGGACCACTTGCTTCAGGCCCAGCTGCAGGTAAGAGGCTGGGCATCACAGTGGAGGGGTTTTGCAGCTCAAGTGCTGAATCAGTGTAATTATGTGTCATCTTGCTGTATGTTTTATGTGAAATCCAAATGAAATGTTGTGTGTGTGTGTGTGTGTGTGAAATATGCAATTACTGTGTGCACAAATAAAGTATTTCAATACTGCCTGCTGCAGTGTAATATGTCCTTCAGTATTACCAGAGTGACTACGAATATCAGCTTGGACAAAAACTTAACTTAAAGGGCCATTCAACTTAAATACTCAGTCAGTTCACATAAACGTTCAACTCAAAATTTCACTAAATATCAGTTAGCTTAATACACAAGCTTAACTGGGTCTTGCAACAAACAAAGAAATATCTTAGTATATCAAATAGCTTGAAACAGCTTCAGTCGTACCAAGAATTTCCAATCAATATTAATTCGTATTCATAACAGTCTTTAAAGGATATGGCTGCGACGACAACGTTGCCTCAGAACCACGAGGGAAGTTGCAAATGTCCGTCAGCTCCAGGAAAGATTCACAGTTCAATATTTAATACACGCCTGCTTGTTGAAAAAGGATATGGCTGCGACGACAACGTTGCCTCAGAACCACGAGGGAAGTTGCAAATGTCTGTCAGCTCCAGGAAAGATTCACAGTTCAATATTTAATACACGCCTGCTTGTTGAATTCCTTCTTCGGTAAGGCAACACCACGATCCGGGTCACGGCACCAAAGATGTAACCCTCTCCCCGTCTCTCCGCGCGCCGGCCGGCTTTCCGACACCTCCACAGCTGGGCTACTCTGCGTTGTGTTCGTTTAGGTGAAATGTGCGGCTGGCGGGGGGTGCAGCGGCAGCCGGCAAGGATAGGCACAGGGACACTGGTCGGTTCGGGATCGTGGCAATACCGTAGGTTTATTCGTGAAACAGGGTCTACAGGGTTGATATCACAGAGCTCAGTAAAAAAAAACAATGCTACCGCTCTTCCATCACATATAAACGTGGGTTTTACAAAGAAATAAAGAAAAACAGCTCAACAAACTAAACAGCGATCAAGTGCGTAGTGCTTCAGAACTCAAGATATCTCATAAAAACAAACTTATGAGAGCTAATATCTTATATTTTTCCAACTTTGTCTCCCCATGGGAATAACGTGACTTACCTACAGGGTTGATATCACAGAGCTAAAGGAAATGCTCCTTAGACTCGTGACGTCAACCCCTACGGTGCGTCAGAGAGACCAAAAGGCAACATACCACAGCAAACCCCCATTTCAGCATAGTGCTCAAAAACGACATCTACTGGCGCAACCCAGTATCTACCTTACATATACATTTATTCTTACATAATATTCTTATTATGACTAATGTGAACTTGGTTTTATAAAACAAATCAATTCTCTGTATGTTTTGCCTACCTGGATGGTAGCCAAGGGCTAGGTGATAGATTTATATTTCAATCTATATTGATCTATTTTCAAATGTGATATAGCACAAGACCATATCGTTAATATACATATAATTTATTTTGAGTTAAAATTACTAAACATTTATTCCCTTGAGCCGGCAGTTCACCTTTATTCCTCCTCTCCCTCTGTCCAGATCTCCTGCTGCTTGTTGTCACGTCAGTCTCCAATAACGCCAGGTGAATTTACTAGATTTCTCACCAGTTGCTTTTTGGGAAAAAGAAAAAAAAAACAACAAAAACAAACAAATCGCTAGAGGGTCTGAAAAGACAAAGTCTCTAAGTTGTCAACACTGGATTCAGCTACCTATGATTCAATCTCATTCAGTCTCTCAGACTGATCAGGATTGTTTAATTGGACAGTTGGTACGATTTATATAAATATTCATCTTTTGCTCCCTTAAAAATGCTTTGTAGTATAGGCTAGATTTTTAACTTACGTTTCCGTCTGGCAGTCATCACCTCCCCTTGATAAGGATGTCTCTGGAATTTAAATAATATCAGTGAATTTATGTACATAAACATAAAAATAAAACATACATTTTGATTCACTGAAACTTACACTGTTTGTTTCATTAAGTGAATGAAATATCTACGCCATGAAACATTTTCATCTGAGGTGGAAAGTGTTGACACTCACGAAGCGTCTGACGCTGGCAAAAGGGGAACAATCTAAAAAAAACCTGCATTACACAAGGACAAGATTAGTCTAAAACTTTTAGCAGTGGCACAGTGTTTGTGTAGGTTAACATTTTGGATGTTATGAAAAGGTTTTAATGTGAAATAGTCACATCTGGCCATCTAAAGCTAGGGCAGAGCAAGGGACAAAGATTCCACTTCGTTCTAATGTTAAAAGCATGACAGTATATTACACCAGTCCTCTCTCTCTCTTAACTCACACACGCACGCCAATTAATAATTGCTATTAATTAATTAATTAATATTTTCATAAGGCAGTAAGGCTGTTACAACTCACCACAAACGCCACAATTATCGCACAAGTTACGTTATAAGAACGTAACGTTATTACTGTGCTGTACATCAGGTGAACTCAGCAAGAAGTGTTTGTGACGTTAGTAACATAACGTTAATGGTCAGACAAGCAAACCATCCCGATTAAAAGCACACTCAGTATTAACGTGGTGTTTTGCTAATATGAATCATACCAAGCTTAACAAGATAGCTAACGTAACACTTACGTTAGCTGTAACTTCAGTCAATGACTCAGCAGTTAGCTAACCTAACAGTCTGACAACGTTACCGTCTACACGATGGATATGAACACAAACGTTACTTTAAGTTATAACGGGGAAATGTTTTCTTACCTGATATCGCCAGGATAGGAATTATAACGTGAAGTTCATGTTAGGAGACAGGACAGATCCTGATTCTTCCTCTGTGTCCATATTCCCGGTTTGGTTTCATCGTTTTGTTCTCTGTTGAAATACCTTCACAATAAAAAATTGGCGTGCAGATGTAAAATAATCCAAGTAATGATCCACTTAATTCATTACGTTGAGACCGACAGAGTGAGTAGCGCTGAAGTCCTGCACCTGCAGCATTCAAACTGACGTACTTTCAAATGAACCCGCGCTCAATAAGTTCACCTTTATTCCTCCTCTCCCTCTGTCCAGATCTCCTGCTGCTTGTTGTCACGTCAGTCTCCAATAACGCCAGATGAATTTACTAGATTTCTCACGAGTTGCTTTTTGGGAAAAAGAAAAAAAAAAACAACAAAAACAAACAAATCGCTAGAGGGTCTGAAAAGACAAAGTCTCTAAGTTGTCAACACTGGATTCAGCTACCTATGATTCAATCTCATTCAGTCTCTCAGACTGATCAGGATTGTTTAATTGGACAGTTGGTACGATTTATATAAATATTCATCTTTTGCTCCCTTAAAAATGCTTTGTAGTATAGGCTAGATTTTTAACTTACGTTTCTGTCTGGCAGTCATCACCTCCCCTTCATAAGGATGTCTCTGGAATTTAAATAATATCAGTGAATTTATGTACATAAACATAAAAATAAAACATACATTTTGATTCACTGAAACTTACACTGTTTGTTTCATTAAGTGAATGAAATATCTACGCCATGAAACATTTTCATCTGAGGTGCAAAGTGTTGACACTCACGAAGCGTCTGACGCTGGCAAAGGGGGAACAATCTAAAAAAAACCCTGCATTACACAAGGACAAGATTAGTCTAAAACTTTTCGCAGTGGCACAGTGTTTGTGCAGGTTAACATTTTGGATGTTATGAAAAGGTTTTAATGTGAAATAGTCACATCTGGCCATCTAAAGCTAGGGCAGAGCAAGGGACAAAGATTCCACTTCGTTCTAATGTTAAAAGCATGACAGTATATTACACCAGTCCTCTCTCTCTCTTCACTCACACACGCACGCCAATTAATAATTGCTAATTAATTAATTAATATTTTCACAAGGCAGTAAGGCTGTTACAACTCACCACAAACGCCAGAATTATCGCACAAGTTACGTTATAAGAACGTAACGTTATTACTGTGCTGTACATCAGGTGAACTCAGCAACAAGTGTTTGTGACGTTAGTAACATAACGTTAATGGTCAGACAAGCAAACCATCCCGATTAAAAGCACACTCAGTATTACCGTGGTGTTTTGCTAATATGAATCATACCAAGCTTAACAAGATAGCTAACGTAACACTTACGTTAGCTGTAACTTCAGTCAATGACTCAGCAGTTAGCTAACCTAACAGTCTGACAACGTTAACGTCTACACGATGAATATGAACACAAACGTTACTTTAAGTTATAACGGGGAAATGTTTTCTTACCTGATATCGCCAGGATAGGAATTATAACGTGAAGTTCATGTTAGGAGACAGGACAGATCCTGATTCTTCCTCTGTGTCCATATTCCCGGTTTGGTTTCATCGTTTTGTTCTCTGTTGAAATACCTTCACAATAAAAATTTGGCGTGCAGATGTAAAATAATCCAGGTAATGATCCACGTAATTCATTACGTTGAGACCGACAGAGTGAGTAGCGCTGAAGTCCTGCACCTGCAGCATTCAAACTGACGTACTTTCAAATGAACCCGCGCTCAATAATCATTGGCTAGTTTCCTGGCTGACAGCCACATTGACCAATCATACTCAAAGCACCTTGATGAGACAGCCAATAGCACATTGGAACCTATATTAACCTCCTGTTAATGTTTTGATGATTTAAGCGTCATCCAAAATCAAGTTTGGTTTTACCCACTAACAAGCGGAGTGATTGGATATGCCGATACCCCACCCGCTCACGGTCACTCAGCCACAAGAGCACGTGCCGTCTGCGGAAAGCTTGGTCGCGGTTTTTTCTTCCAGCAGTCTTGTTTTTTCCACCATTTTCACAGTGTTTGATACTTCCCAAAGAGGGGAATAAGGTAAGAGATAATTTAATCGCATTGTATATACGAATATAAATAAGTACTGATGGTGTATTTATATAGCCGAGCCTAGAGACTTTTCTGGGACGCACCACGGTGGAGTCTGTGGGGTTTGATACACTACTATTCGCAACGATGCGAGGCTCACACAACGCACCGTGGACAAGTCCGGTGTGGTTTCGGCGTTCAGTAAATGTCTTTTATTGATTTTGGGATAGTGTCTTGCTTCATTTCAATTTGATCACTCCCCTCTCTGCTAAAACACCAGTTTTATGTAAAGGAGAAAAACAATGTTAATATAGTGATTTAATCAAAATCATATTTCTTTCTTCTCTTTCCATGCAGATATGATGACTGAATTGGTTTAGAACAAAGGTCTTCCTGGAACCTGTGGGACGTGTCCATGAGAGCTTTTTGTTCATTGATGCT
>JAFBJQ010001958.1:0-130000 GCA_016785345.1 Trinectes maculatus
ATGTCCAAAAACGGCCAAAAATTAAAAGTGGAAAGAACGAGCTAGAATGGTAGAAAATAGTGTGCAAGCATCCCCCAGAATGATATTTGGTTGATTAGGCACCAAAAAACCTCATTTTCTCATCGTTCAAAAATTTTAAAAAAGCGCAAGGGGTTAGTATGTCGAAAATGTCCAAAAACGGCCAAAGACGAAAAGTGGAAATAACGCGCTGGAATGGGAGAAAATAGCGTGCAAACACCCCCTATAATGATATTTTGTTGATTAGACACCAGAAAACCTCATTTTCTCATCGTTCAAAAATCGCAAAAAAACGATTGTCGAAAATGTCCAAAAATGGCCAAAGATTAAAAGTGGAAATAACGCGCTGGAATGGTAGAAAATAGCGTGCAAACACCCCCCAGAGTGATATTTTGTTGATTAGGCGCCAGAAAACCTCATTTTCTCATCGTTCAAAAATCGCAAAAAGACGTAAGGGGTTAGTATGTCGAAAATGTCCAAAAACGGCCAAAGATGAAAAGTGCAAATAACGTGCTGGAATGGTAGAAAATAGCGTGCAAACACCCCCCAGAATGATATTTTGTTGATTAGACAGTAGAAAACCTCATTTTCTCATCGTTCAAAAATCGCAAAAAGACATAAGGGATAAGTATGTCGAAAATGTCCAAAAACGGCCAAAGATGAAAAGTGGAAATAACGCGCTGGAATGGTAGAAAATAGCGTGCAAACACCCCCCAGAATGATATTTTGTTGATTAGACGCTAGAAAACCTCATTTTCTCATCGTTCAAAAATCGCAAAGACGTAAGGGTTTAGTATGTGGAAAATGTCCAAAAACGGCCAAAGATTAAAAGTGGAAATAACGCGCTGGAATGGGAGAAAATAGCGTGCAAACACCCTCCAGAATGATATTTTGTTGATTAGGCGCCAGAAAACCTCATTTTCTCATCATTCAAAAATCGCCAAAAGACGTAAGGGGTTAGTATGTCGAAAATGTCCAAAAACGGCCAAAGATGAAAAGTGGAAATAACGCGCTGGAATGGTAGAAAATAGCGTGCAAACACCCCCCAGAATGATATTTTGTTGATTAGATGCCAGAAAACCTAATTTTCTCATCGTTCAAAAATCGCATAAAAAGACGTAAGGGGTTAGTATGTCGAAAATGTCCAAAAACGGCCAAAGATGAAAAGTGGAAATATCGCGCTGGAATGGCAGAAAATAGTGTGAAATCACCCCCCAGAAGGATATTTTGTTAATTAGACACCAAAAAAACTCATTTTCTCATAGGTGAAAAATTGCAAAAAAAAACGTAAGGGGTTAGTATGTCGAAAATGCCCAAAAACGGCCAAAAATTAAAAGTGGAAAATACGCGCTGGAATGGCAGAAAATAGCGTGAAATCACCCCCTTGAAGGGTATTTTCTTGATTCGACACTAAAAAACCTCATTTTCTCATAGGTCAAAAAACACAAAAAAAACCATAAGGGGTTAGTATGTCGAAAATGCCCAAAAACGGCCAAAAATCTAAATTGGAAAAAACATGCTGGAATTGCAGAAAATAGCGTGCAATCACCCCCCAGAAGGATATTTTGTTGATTAGACACCAAAAAAACTCATTTTCTCCTAGGTGAAAAATTGCAAAAAACCGTAAGGGGTTAGTATGTCGAAAATGCCCAAAAACGGCCAAAAACGGCCTGAGTCAGCTCAGGTGGCGATGGAAACAGGAAACAAAAACAAAGGAGGCTGAAACACCGTGTTAAACTATAGATTTGTAACGGTATTGAGAGACACTCACCTTGATGTCAGATGAGCTGTTGGTTGCCAGATAGATGTGGAAGCTGTAGTTGTTGTTGTTGTGGTCAGTCCCCTGCTGCTTGTAGACCAGGACCACCCCATGGTGCTCGACGGACTGAGTTGTCTGGATGATGGGACCCACGGGTGACAAGGACGTCACATTCCATTTCACATGGCTACCTGAGTGGTCCACTGTTGGCTCAATGAGTGGACGGTTGTGCTTCATGTGTAGGACACTGAAAGTCATCTCATTTTCTAGGTTGGTAAAAAGATGATAAAAAGATGCATGCTTTTGAAGGAGTAGCTTTAACATATTGCTAATATTTTTCATGTGGGAAATTCTTGTTAATTAAACAAATATCATTGAAAACAATTATGAATTAAAAATTACACGTGCTATAGTAAACTATTGCTTAGAAAGGCCATAAGAGGGGACAAAATACAAATTTCCACATTTATTTTCACTAGAGATGTCCGATATTATCGGCCTACCAATATTATCGGCTGATATTGGCATTAAAATGTAATATCAGAAATTACCTGTATCGCTTTGTACCTTTTTAAGACACAACTTTTACACAACATGCACATATCATGCATCAAACTCTTCAGCTACTTCTCCTCTAACTAAAAATGTCAAAATAAGAGACATGTGATATATAGTTTTTGAGATACTTTTGTTTTGTTTACTTTTGTTTGTTTACCTGAAATGATTTAGTTTTTTTTTGGGGGGGGGGGTCCTGCATGTATCAGTATCAGTTAATATCGGTATCGGAAATTAATAGTTGGACAATATCGGATATCAGATATCAGTAAAAAAAAGCCAATATAGAACATCCCTAATTTTTACATTAATAACCATATAAACCATATAAACATAGGTCTTCTATGTTAAACATTGGCCTCATGTTCTTACCAGCAAGGCAGACAGAATGAGGGAACTGGATGGACTTGAGGACAGACGCATCCTTGTTGACTGTGTCCACATTAAAAATGGGCCCTGCAAACTTGTATGAGTTTGGCAGAAATGCGCCAAATTTGGACCAGGACAAGACTGAGTACCGCAGGAGAACCCGCTCCTCTGCTTCAAACACCAGGCCAGTTACCGAACACTCGTATGTTCCCTCTCCCTCCAGCTGCACCCTGGAACAAAAAGTATCAGTGACACTGTAGACAATAAATACGAGTGTATTTCATAGATGCAATGTCCCACTCACTGTAATTGTCCCTTGGAAATCCTCCTGGGGGTAACAAGCTCATTGCCATGGTTCTGTCAAACACATAACACCTCTTGTTTATTTGTTTGCAAAATGATTCCATCATATAAAAACCGTAAAGACATGAAAAACAAACAATACCAACCAAAAACAATACCAGCGTGCAGTGGTAAAACAAAAGCATCAGACAAACAAGACATTAAAAATCACTTTGTCATAAGCTAAAGCATCTGGGTTTTCAGCTCACCTGGTGGATGGCTTTGCATTTTTCACACAATAATTTGAATTGTCTTTCATCTGTCAAAAAGTAAGAAAACACACGTGAGGTCATTTACAAGATAAATGCCGAAGTACATTGTTGTAACATAAGCAATCAACTGCTTACCGTTCCCTCCTGAAACCTCGGGTTCTGGACCAGCAACAGACTCTGAAAGGACAAAAGAGTTAAAGTCTGGGATTACTGACTGAAATAATGACAGCATGTCAGAGGCTGAAATTCTCTGGCGATACAAACTGTTTACATAATGGGCCAGTTATTTGGACACGGTGATGTTTTGTGATTCACAGACCCGAAAACACCTGAGGATTCTAGGCATCTGCAGA
The DNA here is from genome assembly GCA_016785345.1 of Trinectes maculatus. NCBI lineage: Eukaryota > Metazoa > Chordata > Actinopteri > Pleuronectiformes > Achiridae > Trinectes > Trinectes maculatus. Next base: position 3,609 of record JAFBJQ010001958.1, read on the forward strand.
GGTATCAACACAGGCGGTAATGAGGGTTTTCTAAGACTGAGTAAGGGATTTATTTTTACCTTCCTCTCCTCCATCCTTCTCAGCACCACCTTCTGGAAAAGGGAATAAACAGGAAAAACAGAACTGAGTTGTTATAAGATTTTTTGAAATATACTATTTTACTTTATATAAATATTTCAATAACACAGAGAATATGCTGATATCCAAAACATGTACCACTGGTTTTACTGCATCTCTTACCAGACTCCTCATTCTCTTCTTCATCCTCGTCATCCTCCTCCGAGCTCTCCTCAGTGGAGTTTCCCAAATTCTCTGTTCAATAATTCAATGTGCAAGGGACATGTGAGAGTGCTGAACATTGGGGTGACTTTCCAATGAAAGCAAAAAGAAATTTGTGAGGGTGGAAATATTACGACTGAAAAAGTGGCGTAGAAATAAAAGAATTTCATCCCACAGATGATGGGATGAGAGTGATGAGAGTGAGAACTGGTGGTCAGATATTTGTGCTTACCTGAACTGCTGCTGTCACTTTCTGTCAGATTATCTGTGATAAATTAATACAAGGCTTGATGTTATTTCTTTGAGGTTATTATTGTTTGTTCTGTTTGTGAAGTTTACTTCTTATTAGTAACTGCCATCACCACATCATTATTAAGTGTTGAGCTACAGCATGCCAAGCTACACTGTTAAAAGGGCACTAACTTTAACAGGTGCAGCCCCAGTAAGAGACCTCTACTTTCAGTTATGTCTATGTGCTACTCTTGTTAATTCTTCATCCCTGTTAGTCGTCAACACAGCCCCGACAGGCTTTTACATATCTGTCATTCCCCAGTAGCTGAACTGTGGCACCCTGTGAGGAAGCCCAGGATAAGTGCCATGCATTAACATTCTGGCACATTTATCCAGATGGTCCAGAGGAGCTGCTGCTGCTCCTCTCTTCCCATCAGTGAATGTCTGCAGACTGGGCCATTTGGCAAAGTGCCTGGCCAGCTAATGGATGGAACCCATCCTCCCTGGCCCACAGAGTTTTATCTTAGACTAACAAGCAGATGCTGCCATCACTGCTCGACTCGCAACACCTCCCTCATCAATCTGGCCCCTCCACTTTGCCTGATCTGTCTGCTTCAGCTCTCCCTGCACTCGCTCGCTCACATTTGTCCCTCCTTGTCCTCATGTGACTCCCACAGCCAATCTCTTTCTCTGCTGAGGCTGCTTTTGCTGCACGGCTGAGCCATCAGGCACCTATCTTCACCCTGGCACAGTCGCTTCCCTTCATCAGACTGACAAACACAGCCAAGCAGACACACACAGGCACATGCAACCACACACACACACACACACTCGGTTACCACGTCAAAGATCTGAATCCTTTCATGGGTGTTGCCTGCCATCTGTTGGTCTAAAATAATATCGAAACCAATAGCATACAAAAGTAAACATGTCGAGTTTTTCCATTCATTTCTCTTTAATGATGAAATCATTTTATTCTCCTTTGTCCAATAGCATTTTCATTTGCATTATCTATTATTTATTGACCTGTTCCATTTCTTTGAACCAACAGGTTGTTTAATGCTCAAAACAATTTGGTGCACTGGTGTCTAAAAGTAAGGCAAATGCAAAACTGAGGACATAGTAGGTGATCATATGACTGTGCATAAATTTTACTACTCGTTCAGGCAAATAATATGTAAATCAGGAGTTCCAGTGACTTTCTAAATAAAAACAGGTGCCAGGCAGAGCACAGGCACCGTAGGAAACATCTAATCACAGACATAAGTAGTCTTATGTTTGCTCTGTGAGAAAGTCAAAGGAGAGAGAGAGACAGAGAGAGAGAGAGAGAGATGACAACAGCAAGGGTGAGAGAATGAAAATGGGTTAATGTTTACCTTTGTTTTCAGGCACAGGGATATCTCCGTCTCTGTGGGGCAGAGGAGATAGCATTCAGTCAGCTATAAATCACATTAGTCATTTATGGGATGTCAACAGTGTGTGATGAAATATATAGAATTAAGCGACTGAAAGTGGCTGCTGCGGAATATGCGCAGCTGCAGGCCCTTGCAAAACACCACTTCTGCTTTTGTACGAGCTGCCTGCATCTCACTTTCTCACCACTCTGACGCCAATCCATCCTGCTGAATGATAGATTCACCATCCCACCCTTTACTCAGTCTGACCCACTTTCTGAGCAGTGTTTAAGAACACTGCAATTAAAAACTATTGCAAATTCCATCCAAAACCCTTTTCATGAATGTTCAATCACTATTTTATCTCTTTGTATGTCGCAAACATCTGCCATATGACATCAATGTCAAAGATATTCCCGCTTTATTGTGATACTATGGAGAGTGAGCAGTGGACTGAAACTACATGTTGACGCCGCCTGAGATGAACCAACAAGAGTCAACACGCCTGAGATCCGTCAGGGCAAAAAGAGACACAGAGCAAACCACAACAAGAAGAACGGGTTCACCACCAGCAGCTGTGATAAAGTATGTCACATATTACCTTGCATCTTTTCCTGTTTCATGCCTTTAATAGTCCAAATGCAGAACTGCCAGATACAAGGCTGAACAATGGGTCAGGGAAGTGGGATCATTATAAAGCCTGTCCAAATTGTGGTATTTTATATTGCCAGTGTTAATTCTGATAGGGCACAGTGGTTGGTCCTTTGTTTCCACAGGAAATGGGAAAACTGTTTTCCTTTCTCCAATGCCAATTCCAGCATGGCTCTGCCAGACACACCACAACAACGCTTCCTTTGAAAGGAAGTTCGCTTTTTTTATTGCTCAGATGTTTTCAGGCCATGAATACACTCCAGGCACGGTTTCTGACACTTTCCTTCTGACACTTTCTCTGCGCTCTTTTGTTTCTATCTACATCCACACAAAACCAGGATGCCCCCATCTTCAGAGAGTCTTGCTTTGTCTCTGGCTTAAAGATAAAGGCCACAACCTTTACATGTGTTCTACACACAATGCAGACAGGAGACGCCTGTGTGGAGATAAACAACTTTCAGTTGGTCTGCGGCTACTTGCTCCACATACAATATCACACTGTTGACCACTGAAATTAATATAATTAATTAATTATATCAGTGCTTTTAAAGGTATATTTCCAATGCATTATAATCTTTCCTTATTAAAATCACACACTGTTTATTAAGTAATGAACTGTTAGTTTACCTAAAATTAAACCAAGGAAGGTTTAACTTTTCACTTTTGATGACCTTTAACTTCACTGCATGTATAATGTTTGTAAAAACCTGGGTCGCACTGAACAGCCAGGGACTTTTCCAGCCCTCATTATGAGGTGACTGATACTCAACAGACAACAACAGAGCTATGTACACAAAAGGTCTGAGTCATCACTATCACCTTACCTGCCTGTGGCCACAATTTCAAACGACAATAAAATATTTCATCCTCTTGAACAAGTTTGATATGAATGATACATATTAACTTAACTTAATAAACTATTAAATCATATACAGCATAATAAACTATTATAGCATAATAATAAACTACTTTCTCCTTATATTAGTTATATGTAATTGTACCACAATGTAATATGAAGTTAATTCACTTTAATTTTTAAATTTTAACTGTTATTGTTTTGTTTCCTACAGTATTTATACATATATGGTTTTGAGTTTGTTAACATACATGATGTGTTTACCAGCTTTCGTCATTGAACCTGCTCCTCACTCACAACCTTTCCTCCGGCATGACGTCACTGAGTCATCACAACCTAACAACACCGCAGCGTGCAGCAACAGGGAGGTGACTCCTTTGTCACCTTTATGTTCGCAGTCATACGCAATTAAATGAAGTGAAAGCTGCTGTTTGGTTGGTTTTGCTTACAATGCACGAGGACGCGAGTCCGGCTGCAACAAAAAGCGCTAGCCACTTCCTGTGTTGGTGGCTTCAGCGCTGTATCCACGGCACGCATCCTGTTGTCCTCGGAGCGCGCGCTCACACAAAGGCGCAGACGTAAACAAAGGGTTTATCCCGCGGCAGCAGGAGTAAAGTCCTTACCCGTCCTCCAGGTGACACGCCGCTGCGCTGCTCGCCATCCCCGCCACCATCGCTCTCCCCGGTACCGACCGACCGTGCCCCGTTATAGCCTCCGTGCCTCCTCCACAGCGCGCGGCGCCTGCGCGTGAACAACCTGGGAGATAATGCGCTGTCACCACGCAGCGTGGGTGTCGTGTTCAGCACTTCGTTAATGAAGTGTCCTCGGAGCTCTGCTGGCTCTACGTCACCACTTGCACGCACTATCACTTTGTTACGCAGCACGCAAAGTCCGGGTTTGATACAAGACGCCGCTCGCGCCTTCCAAACAACCCTAATGAGAACAATCAGTGACTCTCTCCCTGCTGCACATCGGATGCATCGTCTCCTTTCACTAACACCGTGCGCGTTTGCAAACGCGCGGACGCCTCGCGGAGCTTCACAACATGTTGCACACCGCTGTGCGGCGCTTGGCTCCAGGCGGCGCTGTATGGATCAGCGGCGATGCGCAGCTGCGGCGCGCAGCTTGCAAGCCTACAACTGAGCAGCACGTGTGGGCGGAGAGAAAACTTCCCGCCTCTACACTGATCTATTCTGCATAAGAGAGTGCCATGTTTACGTCTCAGTGCAGGGTGTTTTAAACACGGGTAGATAATAACAACCCAGGAACAAGTTCAAACAATGCACATTTCAGACATGTGTTAAGTCTAAATCAGCGTCAGTAGAGTTATTCATTTATTTATTTACGTCATTATGCTTTGAAAGGAAGCATAATGACGTAAACCCTTTGACTGCATTATGCTACATGCATGCAGTCAAAGGGTTCATCTTAAAACTAACCACCGCAAGTGCAGCTCAGAGGAAACTGGAAAAGCAGACAGCAAGCGAAACAGGTCGTTTGTTTACTTTGCTTTTAAAATGGGGTGTCTACAGGAACACAGCCACAGCAGCCCAACAGGCAAAAAAAACAAAAAACAACAAAAAAACAGCCCAACTGGCTGCGCTATAGGAAAGCACCAGCAGGTGTCACATCAGACAACAAAAACATGCTCACCTCACCAGGAGAGCCATTCCTCACTAGTCCTTGCAATGGAGACTATAGATCCCAACTGTATTCATGTCAGGACATGATGTCTGATTAACGTTCATATACCATATGTATATAAATAAATGCTTGAGGAATCAATGACCAGTATTTATCCATGACATAAGCTCACTGTCCAGCAGCGTGAGGAGCAGACAGGGGAGGAAGGGAACGCTGGCCACGAGTGCCTGACACGTCCATAGGGAGGAATGAGGGAAGGATCAAGGGCTTTCCTATTGATCTTCCACTCATTGATCTTTTCCCTCTCTCCTCTCTCCATCCACTTGTCCATCTTTAACGGATGGATGAGTAGTTTGCAGGCAGCAGAGAGGTGAGAGACAGGGAGAGAGAGAGAGAGAGAGAGAGATGCGTCCGACTAACAGGAACATTATCCAAGTTTCAGAGTCTAAAGGGAGAGATCAGCTCCTCCGTGCAAAGAGAGACAGCACCAGATCAGACACAGTGGCGAGACGCTATCCCCAATACCACAGGAAATGAGAGGAGATAAAGCGAGAGCAGTGGAGGTGAGGGGGGGAAAGAAGAGGACAGGGAAGGACAAGAGGGGAGGAGGAGGTGGAATGACAGAAAAGATAAACAAAAAACAGGAGAAGGAGGTCAAAAGGTTTTGGCAGTAATTTGAATGATCAGACTTGTTGTCTTTTAACTTGGAATGTGGGCATCCACATACACAGGTTCACAATAACAAACTGACACAGAATGCAGGCAGCACACAGACTAAATGCACTATAGGAGAGTGAAGACAACAAGACACAGGTGCAACACATGAGGGCAGGGCAGGTCATCACACAGGTGGGAAACTTGACAGGAAGTGATCTGAAGTGAGAGAAGACTAGTCAAAAATAAAAGGGAAAGGAACTGCTGAACTGAACACACAACCATGTGAACAGACATGACAGACAGATCTTAGTCTGCCATGTTGGACAACTGGAACTGGTGATGGCAGTAAAGGTTGAGTGTGTATATAAAATAACTGATAACTGATCTCTTTCGGCATAGGGCTGCTTTAAAAATGTATTTTTCCCTGCTGCAGCTCAGTGGGTCTGTCACTACGTTTGTATGTGTGTGTATTATTACTAGCCCCTTTTTTTAAGTTTGACAAACCCATTTGAAAATGATGATGTCACACACCCTTGAGGGTTTATATGAGCCCTCATTGTGCAGACCACACAGACACACACTCAAAATAGCGAACACATGCACACCACATAGTGTAAAAAAAAAAAAAAACTCAGTCAGAGAGCAATAAAACACAAGCCGATGCACAAACATCCCCATTGTGACCTACATGTATTCACACACACACACAGCTGCACAAAGGTCGTCCTCATCATAGTTGTCCACATCCTTTTAATTTCACTTAGCTCGACTGCCAGCCAAGTTATCACAGGTAAAATCCATGGCAACCAACGAGCCGTGACCTCGCCACATGAAGACGATGGAGAGAGGTGAACGTGTTTGCAGAGGGGGAAATTGGGGAGAGGTTCTGGAGATTGTCCAGCCAAGAGATTTCAGTGGCAGCCTTTTTCAATCCCATACATCTATAATGTATAATGCATGGGCCTGAGAGTTGGCAGTTGTCAAAAATAATTTCCAGTGCAATCAATATATGGAAGTACACAAGCAGAGCATCACTGTTGCACTCAGATACAGGGTTATGGATCAAAAAAAGGGGGAAAAGTGGATTTGTGATTTCACTCAGTGGCGACGCCTGTATCTGTTTCCTCAAACATTTTGTCAGTCTCTGTGTTTCAGCACAATCCGCTGGTCTCTTGGGTTGTATTTTCACTTCACCCACACTGTTCACTGTTTTCAGTATCCTGTCGTGTACAAGAGAAAACCTGATACATTTACTTAATCACACTCTGACCCGAATGATTAGTCAGCATGGCCTTATCGGAACCAATATGCTTTGATCATCTCAACCAAAATATTCTCCTTTAAAAGTATCTTTCAAGTCACTTCACTTTTGTTTACAATATTTGTTAACAACATCAGATTTCTGTGTGAATTTCTGCTTTTTCCCACACTTTAACTTAATTCACCCAACTGAACTATTATTAAACCTTTACTTTAATATCTAAAGTAAAGGAGCACATTTATTTGTCTACATCATATGTATTTAAAGTTGAACCTATCAAAGGGTGTGTTGAGTCAAACTCATTATAGTTAGTCATATGTGGTATGGGTTCTGTGTAAGTGATATCAGAGTTTGCCAAAAAAAGAAAGTGAAGCTTAGTATCATTTGCGATGTTTTTTGCGTGTTTGTGTGATGTCAGGCACATCTGTCCCTGATGTTGGGAGTGTTTAGATATGACACCTACACAGTCATGCTATGAAGGCCTTGTGACTCCTTCATTGTTCCCCCTTCCACCCGAGGGAGTTGGCCTTAATTGCAGTGCACTTTAAAATATTAACAGATTTCCTGTTTCCATATAAATGGATGGTGGGATGAAACGGAGGAATGGAGGTTATAATTTAGAGAACAGGGGGTCAGAGAGAGGTTACTGTCTGGATGGCCTCTGGAGAACTTGTCCTTGAGTTGAGTATCCATAGCCAGTCATCCCATTCCATTAGTTTAAGCCATTCACAAACCCTCCTTCTGTTTCTAAACAAGAATTTCTGTATAATGTTTGTTGTGTCATGGCCTCTTTTTATTTTTATAACTCCCCCCCCCCCCCCCCCCCCCCGTCCCCTCCCCCTCCTCTCACTTTTTCCTCTCTCTCTGTGCCATTGACTCCTTATTTCAGCGCCCACAGGAGACAGCAAGAGACGAATGTGTCCTTGGATGTAATGTGGGCGTTTGGTGGGAGGGACACAAACTGGGGGGAGAGTACAGTCACCTTCTCAGACGTGGACTCCACATCCTTTTGGAGTGACTCAGTGGAGTAGCGCAGAGGCAAGGGGGTCAAAAATCCCCCACCTCCGCCTCCGCCTCCGCCTCCACTCAAAAGATGTAGGAATGGAAAAAAACGTTATCCTATAGTTTACTCCAGGTGACTGTCTGGTGGGAGTGTGTACTGTATTTGTAAGACCCAGATCTGAGTCACCTGCAGCTGGTGTTGGTAGATACTGTATCTTATCTCAGGAAAAGAGTCTTTTAGCTGCTGTGCAGCTTTTAATTGTCTTGGAAATGAGATGTTTGCCCCCTAGTGTTACACACTCACCCGCATCCGCATGAGACATTTCCCTCTTAAATCTGTTATGCTGATGTCAATTAGACCTGTGTAAAATGCCAAGAATTAAAAGCTGAGAAAAGAGGCATAATAATGAAACGTGTCAGTTGACTGCAGCTGTGCAATTACAGGAGCCTGCTGTGGTGACACTGCTCTGCACTCTTAGTTAAAATGATAATAAGACACAGCTTAAAGCAACATAAAAACAGCAGCTACATTTCAACATACAATACAATGTGCATCCCAAAGAAAATTAATTACACGTAATTTCTTGAAGAGACTTGAGTCCTCTGGGTCTGGCAAGTGCAATTTTTTCAAAAGGTTTAGAGATGATGTTTGATATACAGCATATGCATAAAACGTTTCCTGGCAAAACCATACTTCCATTTAAAAGAAAGCAACAATGCTGAGTCAGGTCACTTAGTGCTATTACCCATCAAACCTGCAGAAATGCTAGCAGTGTATTATGGCCTAAGATCATTATAAGGGCAACTTTTATTTACAGTTCTTCAGTGTGGAGTCAAAACGCAGCTCAGCACAAACCTCCAAACTCATCAGGTTTATTAAAAGCACAGAGAGCCAGTCCCAGAGACAGAGAATGGATTTAACCCCTCGCTTTTCTGTCCGAGTTTTTTTTTTTTTCTTTTTTTCTTTTGCCTCCAAGAGCTGTTTTCTTCTCAAAGGAAGTCTGGATTCTGATTCATCTCCAAACCAACAGCAACACAATGCTGAGCGAGACAAGCCACATAAAGGTCTTTCAAATATATTTATATGAGTGAACACATCCAAATGTCACCCCTTCTCACCTTCATTTGTCAAGTCCCTCTCTACCACATGGAAAAATAAATATATATAAATAATAATATATATAAATAATAAAATAAATCTGAGAAGAAATGCATGAAACTGGCAAAGACACCCACACACACACAAAAAACTATACAGGGATAAATATAGTAGCCCCATACTCTGGATCCCGTACACTTATGGACCTCTGAGCCAGCTGAGTGATAAGATTAGAGGAAGTATGTGGGTGTGAAATAGCTGTGGTGTGGGACTTTCTAGATTCACACAATCTACATTGACTGCAGCCCCTGCTTTTTATTAGCGTTCAACCTGATGGGAATACACAGGCACTGATGACACCCACACACACACACACACACACATCCTGCAAGACCGGGTCGGAAACTGCTCCACTCCAGCATTTACACAGCGATTAAGCAAGAGCTCATCCTAAACAGACGCCAAGAGATCCTCGTGTTGAAAGTGGACACTGCTGTGGTACGATACAGGCGATAGCGTCTTGAGAGGCTGAGGCTGGTGTTGAGGCGGTAACCCCGAGGTTGTGACTCTTGCTCTGGTGCAAACAAAGCGAAAATAAGAACCGTGAGTGGGTCCATTAACAAAGCCTGAAGCCTGACAAGGCTTTCTTTGTTTCATAATTAATGCAAACGTTATAATCCTGACATTGACCGCTGCCATTCATCATTGCACAGGACTAATGGACCCCAAAAGACTGAATTATTAAGCGCAACACAAAAGACCTTTGTGCCAGATTAATGGACGCACACAGCTCACGACATTTATTGCAGTGATATACTATATTCAGCGTGTTATCACTTTTAAGTGTCAGGCACACAGGAGGCTACATCTACTAATTATTGGGTTAAGTGAGCAAAGTTGCCTTTGTGTTGCTGGTGTTAATTGATTTGCTGTGTATAAATTGTTCAGCGTTTAACCTCTTTCTTGTATCTGCCTCATCGTGCATCTGAGAGAGCGTACAGTTTTCCCTATCTGTAAATATACAATGCAACCTTGTGCTGTTTTGCGTCCTTTGGGACGCAGTTGGTTTCCAATTAGTTTGATGTTTTTCCTGAGAGCTGCTCCTACATGAGAGAGAATTTATTCAATCAATCTTACTCACACAAGTACAGCACTTTGTGGTGTATTTTAGGGGAAGAGGGAAAAGGGGAGGCAGGATGTGGTGGATTAGAAACAGACTGGAGAGGAAGAAATGGACAAATAAGATAAACAAAAGAAAGGGGAAGAAAATAGTTGAACGTGTCACTGAATCCTTGCGATCGGTGAAAAAGAGAGGCTTTATAACGTCGCATGATTTCTACTCTTGGTGGAGAAACGTGTGACTGTCCGGGCCCTGTGGAGAGTGAACGCAGGGATCAGAAATAGCAGTTGCACCATACACATGTCAATAAGAGCCAACTGAGTAGCACAATAGAAGAAGTGCTGGGAAAGTCCGCTCAACAAAGGACGGAAAAAGGTTTCTGCACTCAACACTCAGAGCTGAGGTCCACAGGTTATCGATTATGTATTTGTTTGTCCGCTTAGAAGCAGTGCACTGTGATCACATTTCCCTAAATGAGGCAGATAGCAGAGAGAAATACGATGCCACATAAATTAGGATGCACAATGCTGCCCTTTGACTGAATTTCACGTCATAATGCTCCAGTAATTTGATTTGGGAAAACTGTGCATTAGGCTTTGTTTCGGGAAGGACAGAGCACACATTGGCTGCCGGTGGCAGTAAGACACTGGCGATGGCGCGTCCCTGGGATTTAAAAGGATTTACCACATGATTTACGCCACAACAACTTGACAAAGACTGTCAAGGCTGTATCTCGTTACTAAGATCAGCTGTATTTAAAATATTGTAACAGGCTGTAGGGCGTCTCTGTACGGTCTGAGTGTCATAAATCCTATTCACTGAGGAAAAGAAGTCATAATCCTTTCAGACCCAATAAAGAAATATGGCTTCGAAAAGTAACCTTGTTCAATCTATACGACCACTGCAGAGCACTGTTTACACAGTACAGTCAGGAGGATGCAGGCTGCTTTAATTAAGCCTGTTCTTGTCGAGCAGCTTACTGAGCTGTCACTCTTGGATGTTATCCAAAGGGAGATGTTTACTGTGAATTAACACGTCAGGTGCAGAGACTGTTGGTTAAGCCGGAGATATAGTTTTATGGTTATGATCTATATGCTGCAGACACGTTGTTCTCTTGGATGCTGCTTCACTAACGTAAATCCAGACTCTCTTCTAATGGGGCCCATTACAACCCACACAACAGGAACGATTCATTTTTCATGAGAGGGGCAGATCTGTTGGCGCCTGGTGTCAGGGGGATTCACCCTTCCTGCTTACATTTGCATACATACAGGAGTCACTCAACCTGTAAGCTTAAAGCATGTGGAGACTGGGGGCTTTCAAGGCCACTGGTAAACTGGATATAAGCTAAATGTACTTACACAAGTTTGAGGCCACGCCTTTGTGTGTGTGTGTGTGTGCGTGTGTGTGTGTGTGTGTAGATGTGTATATAGATCAATAAAGTTTTGAGGGAAAATAAAGCATGTTGTCACATTCATGGGCCACAGTGGATGCACCATCATCAGTGTTAGTGTCGTTGTGTTGATATGAAACAGTTTGACACTGAGGACGTGATGGCAAAGAAAAGAATCTTCACGTAATGATGATGTGCTCCTCATCACTGCTCCATCCACACTCTGATGTTACTTCATCTCTCGCCCAGGCACAGCAGACAGGTCGTCGTTGTAGTGGGGAGGGGTGGGGGGTGGAGGGGAGTTGAGGGGGGGGGGGACCTGCCGGCCCGCTCTGTCTGCAGTGTCTATGAGAGCACATGATTAGTGCACAGACCTGTAACACACCTCAGCTCCAGGCTCCAGCAGTAAGTCATCGGGCGCGCGGGGGGGGGTGGGGACGCAGCGCCGCGGCACATCCACACATGATGCCCCGTCTGCCGGCCGGCGGCGGGACGACGTGCGGCACCACCGGCACCCTGCTGTCGGCGTGTCTGGTCTCCGCCTGCCAGGCGCTCCGGAGCTGCGGGGAGGTCCAGTGCGGCGATGGCCAGCAGTGCTGCCCGCCCGTCGTCACCGGGAACGGCAGCGTCAGCTCCACGGTGCGCTGCTGCAAACTCCCCATCCACATCTTCTTCGACAACGTGGGCTGGTTCACGCGGAAGCTGTCGGGCATCCTGATCCTGTTACTGCTCTTCGCCATGGGCTACTTCATCCAGCGGATCATCTGCCCGCGGCCCCGCCGCCACCCGCACCACGACCGCAGCGAGGAGCCCTCCCTCTTCCACGGACACGCGTCCGCGTCCCAGGACTCGCTGCTGGACCGGTCCCCCGAGTACAGCCTGGAGGACTTCACCTCTCCCAGCCTGCCGGCCTACGACGAGGTGAAGTATCTGCCCACGTATGAGGAGAGCATGCAGGAGATGCACAGAGACCGCTCCGACGACAACCTGCTGTCCGAGAGCGAGCGAGGAGGTGCGGGCAGAGTGAGAGCTGCGGGGCCGAGGGCTGGAGACCAGAGACGGGATGTCCTGGTCCTGGAGGCGTCAGGACCACAACACAGCCCGAGGACATCTCGGAACTCTGTCTGACGCAAATCAGAGACTGGGACATGGTAGTTTTTCTTATCATTATTACTCTGATTATTACCATGGTGTTAAAACCATCGCGGGTAGTGATGCTGCAGAGACACAAACTCAAGTGCAATTAGAATCCTGGCTGATGAGAATAAAGGAGGAGCGCGAGACACACACACACACGGACGTGTTTTGCGAGATTAGAGGGGACCACTCGCCTTTTGTATGCAAATGACGGTTTGGGATAAATGATGGACATGCAGAATAAATGAGGCGTCTGAAATCAACGCTCTCTGTGTGGAAGCAGCTCATTTGGCATGAACTTTGACTTCAGTGCCTCAGTTCGTCTTTGGCACTGTGAAGCAGTTCTTCCTCTGTCAGATCCTCCTCTTTTATTTTTATTGTATAGGTTTTTTTATTTTTATGCAAAAGGGGGATTGTTTTGATTCCCGTTTTCCCCCTCAGTGACCCCAGTGACCTCTGATGTGGGCGGTACTTTATCAGTCAGCTTTACATAGAAATGACACACACACACACACACACACACACATACCTACATGTTGGGACACCACTGGTATTTCATTCACAGAACTGTGAAAAAAGTCCATCATGGCTTCCCTAACCTTAAGATGACATATTCAAGTCCAGCTGATGCACAGATCCTGGTGATCTATGCATTTTACCAAATCCACCAAAGTGATGTATCTGAGAGGCTCCAGGGTGAACAACCAATATTAATCAGCCACACCCTATGTTGAGCACAGCAAGTTTAACCTTTGTTTCTGTCAAATGTTTCGCAATTAAAATATAGAAAAGCTGACACGATGTGTGCGTTCATAAAAATAGACCCTACAACATGGAGACGCTGAAGCCCTCCACTGCTCCTCAGTCTAAAAGTCTGAGTGAGACTGTGGTGGCTTGTGTAATCCAATACCACCAGATGATGGTGATGGCAAAGCCAACAGCCAAAGCTGATGGCTCTGCCTTTCCAGAGGGACACTTGCGGGTGGGTGGAGTTTTCACTTAAAAGCATTAAATCCCTGCTCAAAACCCACTGATGGGTGGATGAGGTGGAGCGTGTGTGACCCTGAGTTGCAGGAAGCCATGTGTGTATTAAAGCTACTCAAACCATTAGAGGTGTGAACGTTGTAACTCCAATAATGTAGCTGCAACACTGAGTCTGGGACCAGATTCTGCATTTTCAACACTCTAAACTTTAATCAGACAACACAAAGCTTTGACATCGACTGGAAAGGGAGAGGACACTGGTATGGCAACAAGTGGGACAGAATGTGATGGGTTGTAATAGAATGAAATGTGATTAGGCTGTAATGCACCTTACAGTTTTCTGACAACCACCAGTAAGCAACAGAAAGAAAGAAAAAAAGAAATTGAAGATGAGCAAGTCAAAAACATGATAGCCTTTTTTTTAAATGGCTCAGGTGTGTTGAAATGTATAGTTTGTATTTCTGTTGTTTTGATATCAACTGAAATTACATTTGAAACTGACTGATACACACACACACACACACACACATATATATACATACATATACACACACACACAGTCACAGGAAACAAGGACGCAAAGATCAAAGGGTCATTTTTTCATTGAAGCTGATTGCAATCCAACACATGGCAATATAATGGCAAACGTAATGTGGTGTGAACTGGCGATGATGCACTGGAATATTTTGCACCTGACATTAAACAATAAACAGAACAGAATATCATTACATCACCATACGCTGTTTTTGTTTACATAACGCAAATACAATATCCAGCAGTCATGGACCCAAACCAGACAGACGTGCTCTCTTACTACGTGTTCAGGTTTATAAGGGAGTTATCAGTCCAAAACATGACTCCTCGCTGATCGGTCTTTTCACAGATTCATAGCAAAGGGTCAGGGTGACAATGGTTTTATCGCACTGTGAGTGGGTGTAGAATAAAATCGGAGGAGGACTAAGTCTGCGAGAGATTTAGATGAGAAGTGTCTAAAAGTATTCAACATAAAAATAAATGCAGTCTGAGAGTAAATCCATTGACAGGTTTTTCTCCATCTACCATTTTCTCTGACGTTTCAAGATCTGTGTCAGGGATTAAGCAACATTCTATTCTTTCTGTCTACAACAGTGTGATACAGTTTTTTTTTTAGATATTCCTGAGGCAGATCTCCCTTCTTCCACCGCCCAGTCCACTAGTGGAGATGGATAGGATATAATGGTCTCCTGATGCACTGGTCTTCTGCCAACCAGGGGGTGGAGCTGCATGGCAAGCAGTTGGTTTCACACCTCAGCAGGGAAGGAAATACAAGAATGAGTCACTCACAGATATATTTGATTGTAAAACACACACAAACAGAAAATATCTAATTGGTCTTTGTTTAAAATTTTTTAAAAAAATCAATCGTACGTTGCATCAAGACACTGAAGAAACATGAAGTACATGATAAAGAAATCCTTTTTATTCACTGATACCTTTTTTAGTGTTTAGAGACAGCAATGTTTGGGGTACATAGACTGTGAAAAATCTATTTATATAAAACAATTATTTTAAAGTTAGTCCGACAAATGGAAAAAGACAAGACTCTTCCATACTAAATCACAATGACAGAAAGCCATAATCATACATAGTAAACCTGTTGAAAGGCAACCAAAGGTCCGCAGTGCTAAAATGCCATGTACAATATTGAGCAAATGTTCTTTATATCACAAACACAAGCAACATTTGAATAATTTAGACCTATGATACATTCTGTCTTTACAAAAAGATTTCAGTCAAACAGCAGAGCAGTTTTGCCCTGAAGTAAATATGCCATGCAAGAAGATAGATCTTATCCTGGTTAGCTTGTTAAAGTACAAAAATAAATGTAGGATGTGAAGTACAAAACTGAACAACAATAGCAAGTGAACTGCACTTCAAAAACTGCTACAGTGATGATAAGATGCAAAACTTCATGGGGATCAATAATAACCATACTATTGTTTTAGTTTCATTAGTTAGTTAGTTTCATTTTAGTTTTCATTGCTCTCATGAGTAAGCAACGATCAATATGAAATAAGCACAAGCAAACCTGAACAATATTGAAATATCACTTTGTCAACACTGCACATCCCTGCTAGTAACTGTAGATGGACAGTGAACATTAAGTATAGCATTGTTTTCCCCTGAGACAGAGCCACACCATCAAATATTCACCAAATGTCAAAACACATTGGAGAAAAGTGACCCGGACGTTAACGTCGAGCAGCCATGCTGCTCCTCACTGATGTATTAGCAGCTTTCTCTCGTTCTTTGGACAACTCCATCTCTATCTTTGCCTGGATTTTGTCCCAGTCCACCTCAACCTGGCAGAGACAGACAGACAAAATTAAATGACCTTGAAAGAGCTTCTCTCATTTTGATATGTATATGACCGACAGGGTACGCAGCTAAATAAGTCAAAATAACAAATGATGCAGGAATCTCGCTTGAGTGCAGTCTAATTTTGATTTGCCTGATTCTGATGAGGCACCTCACTAAAGTGCAAAATCTAATTATCAGTGGAAATCAGCAACAGTATACAACAACAACAACAACTTTCAGATTTTCATTTTGGTTCAGCTTAGCAGGCCTTTCTGATTGGACAACAGAGAAAATGCCAAAGTAACAAAGAGAAATTCTTCTTTAAGACTGAAACTTATTTTAATGGAGGGACTCAGAGTGCACTGTATACACAGTGTATAAAAGTTGAGCTAAAAGATGCCCTCTGCTGCTAAAAATGGATCCTATGTGGTCACAACACAAATCAAGTGCTGCAGCACACCAGACAAGCTGGCCATACTTACTCCAGCAGAGTACTGCAGGAATCTCTTATTGGTCTCCTTCCTGCCAAATTTCTGTAGGAACTTCTCCCTATAGGCCAGCACGGTGTCCACATGAGTCTTGTGTTTGACTGCCAACTCCAGTGCCCTGGATACAAAATGACAAGATGGAGATGCACATTCATCCTATATGGATATACATACTGTACTTCTCCTAAGCTCTCGCTCAAACCAAATTGTTGACCTTCTTCTAAAAATAACTTTTACAAGGCTAAGACACCCCCCACAATAACTTGTCCCTGTTCATCCTTCAGACACACAAACACTTGAGTTGTACCTCTCCCAATTGAAAAGGTCAATGTTGACTTGTATGGCTTGGTAGATGAGACCAGCTTGTAACAGAGTGGCCTCAGCCTCCTGGACCTGACCACTGAACATCAGCATGTGGGCCAGAGATGACTCCTTAGATGGCTGCTCCTTTATAAAATTAATATACTGGACCCTAGGTAACTAGAAAAAGAGAGGGGGGATTTGGAGAGAGAAGTATGAGATGGTGAATGAGATATATTATTATAATATAATAATTATTGGTCTGTTATAATATTAAACAATTGGTTTCTAAAAATGTAAAGCATTAATGTTGATATGAATGGAATATTTTATTAGCAACTCATGCTACACGCATAATCAAATTATTGTTTTATTCAGAAAAAGTAACTGATTGGATTATTGATATGCATGTACACATAATAGTGAATAAGCCATTAACTCATGATCTTACCTCTCCAATGGCAGCATAGGCCATCTCTGCTGTAGTCAGCTCCCTGTTTGCCATTGACATACCAGCAAGACATGCCCAAAGAGATTGGTCCTACAGAGAAGGGGAGCAGAGGCACAAACAGTTAAATGACAATATGTCACGCTCTGACACAAAGACCTGGAAAAGACCTTCAAATGCATTACATTCATGCATATGTCCAGTGTGTACAAACTCAAGTTTGAATTATTTAATTTTGCAGAGCTATAAATACAATCTAATTTTACTGACCTCTTCCCTCATTTTTAAATTCTAAATATGTAACAGTTCTGTTACAGCAATGTTTACAAACATGGGAAAACAGGCTGATTCAGGCAATTCAACCAGAACCTTACTGAAATTGTGCTCAATGCTGTTAAAATATGCATGACACAAAAACAAACACAATCAGCACATTTTACTGGGCACAATATCTATGAATTTGAACAAATGGTTTAAACTTCACACAAAATTCACAACCCTGTAATCAATGTTCATCATTAAGACAACTTTTTCTAATCAAAAACTCTCACTGGAAACAAAAAATACCACACCGAGCCAAAGTCTGAAGTCACAAACCTAGAAAAAACACTTGACTCTTTAAATCTTCTTTTGTTGTGCCTGTAAATTAAGGGTTTCTTTAATATGTTATATATTCCTGGGTGTGTGCACAGCTATAAACGATTACGCCAATCAGCTGAGGGTTTACTGACAACATTAAGTATGATTCTGGGAAAAGCCACACTGCCACCAAACTTTTACCAGAAGTAGAGAGAAGGCGGGGTTAAGAAAAAAAAAACACACACTGCCTCTCCCTCCAACCCTTCTGTCCCACTCTCCTACTACTAGCGTCCATTATTTCAGGGTTGTGGTTATTGCATCAGACACAGTCTCACACTGTGTGTGCGGGTGTGTTCATATATGCGTCTGAGGAGTTAAAGCATGCATATAGTGGAGTTTGTATTTATGAGTGAGGTCTGGGGGGTAGGGGAAATCTGGTAAATGGTGTCACCGGGCTAATTGACGGCTAATTAAAGCCTGCTGGTCTGCTCCCATAAACCTGTCAACTACCTTCTCATTTCAGATTCTGTCTTGCGCTATAGGATACGTGTGTGTGTCTATGTGTGCTTGCGTGTGCATGCGACAGATACCACAGGATCTTAATGGGTACGCTGACATTTAGACCAGATGTGAGAATATCAGAACAGGTACAATCAAGTCCAGTGGTACAATTAGTACATATTAATAAAGATATGATGTAAATTTACCTTTGCAAAGCGGCAAAGGCGCAGTGCATCCTCCCAGCGTGCAGAGGTGCTGTATTCATGGAGCAGGGCTGGGTAGAGAGGTACACTGGTATACACCAGTGAACCATCACCTTGGCGTAAAGTCACCTTTGTGCCAACATAGCTCAAAACGTTGGGTGCACGACTGAATTCACTTTAAAGAGGGCAAATATACAAACATCAGAATTAAAAGATTTTATAATTACAAACTCATAGTTGTCACATCAGCAACTACAAACATATGAGTGTGTGTGTGTGTGTGTGTGCGCACGCACACATACTTACATATATAATGATTAATCATGATCACATAAACAGGATGATGGATTGTGCTAATTAAGAGCAGAACAACTTTGTTCAATGTGCATGCCAAATTTTCTGATCCAAAGAATAATCTGTGGGAGCTCACCACAAAAACAATTTGGCTGAACAAATGAAATAACTGACACTACTGCTTCTAAAACTTGCACTGTATTTGGTCCAACCTGCCATCCATCAGAAACATATCCTGAAAACACATTAATCAAAGTGGAGCCTTGGTATTAAGTTATAGATTAGCTGTTGACACTTGGTATCTGGAGTACGAAATTTGCACATTTGTACAAAAGCAAACTTCTAAAGACACCAGGGGAAAAATGTGGCTCAGAAGCACCAATACATTTCAAGACTGAAAAATATATTCATAAACTTAAGTCGTGTAACTATAAGCAACCTACACCAGCAAAATTTGGTCACATTAAGAGCAAATGTATTACATTTTATTACATAATAACAAAAATATTATTATTATGTAAAATTATTATTCAGCGTGAGGAGTGTAAAAGTTAACAACAGCAAGTTATAAAACATAGAGTCAAACAAAAACAAATAAAAGGCAAACTCAATTTTAGTATGAAAATTTTATACTAAAAGATTCAGATTAGTGTAGCAGACACATGCACTTAGTCCAGGACTACCTGTATAGATGTGCAGGCAGTATGCCTTAGCACCTCCTACACTGGCTACAGCTGAAGACATTTGTGCAGAAAGCACTGTACAATGTGACAGCTGCTGGCAAAAATGATGATAAAGGATTATGTGTTGAACCTTTGGGAATAAACTGGAAGATACACGAACCTGCTTTTATCACTCTCTTTTTCTTCTCTCCAATGATAAATTCACATGTGAACTGTTTGCACACATTTGCAGTCTTTATGGCTGAATGGTGTTAATGTTGGCCAGATTATAAATTAAACATAATCTACTGCATCTGTGCTAGTACCCCGCAAACCATTCTGCTTAACAGTATAATGTGTTAAGGTTAGAACTCATATCTACCTGCCATCCTTTATGTAAAGTGTTTTTGGCAGCAGTTCCTTGTCAATGAAGACAGCACTTGGGTAGTACCACACTGTGAATTGGCTATCTTGGATTCCACACAGGATGTTAGCAGTATCATTCCATGCCATACTGTGAACCATGCTACCTGTGGGGCAGCAACACATCAATAATCATAACGGTATCATTACATTTAAGAATGAAAATCATGTCAGTCCCCTCTTTCCTGCTTTACCAATTTTGTGGAGTTTGGGTTCTCGCCCAGGATGATGCACTGATGTCAAGTAAAGGTCACGGTTTTTGTCTATAAGGGCAATCTTCCTTTCAGTCGATGGGCCACACTGGTCCAGAGCGATTTCCATCGCCTCCAGCTACATATGAATGCAGAGACACAAACACAAACAAGGACAAAAGTGTGTCAAATGAATGATGGATGGAGCACAAAAGTTCACCAAAAGAAAGCAAAGGAGGTGACCCAACAGCCTTTTGGCCAAGCGTATGTGTACGTGCATTAGTGTGTGTCTGTGTGTATGAAAGAGAAAGTGATATAGAGACTTGAAGATGGTAAATAACTGCCTGAACCTGTGTCTGGCAGGGTGTAAGCATGAGCGTGAGTGTGCATGTGTGTAACAGTGTCTGTGTGTGTGTGTTTGGCCAGAGCCACTTGGCCTGGGTGCATTGTCTTGGAGCTGCAGAGTACTGGCAGACAAGTCCATGCTGACAAACAGTAACTGCTGCTACCTCTGCTTCTTTTCCTTCTCCTCTAATTCTTTCCTTCTTCTTGTCTCTTTCCCTCTTACTTTGACCCTCAAAGCCCTTCCCCCACTCTCTGTGTGTCTGTATTGTCTCTCCTCATAGTGTATTTTTAGCACAGTTGCAAACTCTGAAAAGATTGTTTCCTTGTTGCTATTAAGAGTAAACATGTTGAATCATCACCAGCTGATTTGTCTGAAAGACATGGGAAACAGAGAGTAGCGCCCATCTCATATATTTTGCTTCATTTTTTGGAAAGAATGACAATTTATCTTTAATGAAACTTTGTCTACCGTTATCTCCAACAAGATGGAGATAGTTAAAAGTTTGCAACTCTTGGAAAGGGATTGTCTGGACTCAGCATGGTCTTTGAGTGTGTAGGGATGTCCACAAGGTCTATTCCTATAAGATAAATTATTTTCAACATTTTATATAAACTGCAATGACAATTACCAACAACTGGGAATTATGTAGAGCGCTAGATGGCAAACCCTCATAGTTAATGGTCAAGTTCTTGAGAGACAGTATTTCTGCCCTAAGTATTATTCATGTTTTTGTAAAAGATGAACAAAATTAAAATGTACATTCACAGAATGCAAACAAAACTTAAATAAATAGCAACTTCACTACTCTATTAAGCCTAAGGACAATGTACCTTGTGGGCCAAAGGCTTCCCATCTCCGATGGGTTTCCCAGTCAGGGCATCAAAGAAAAGGATGGCTTATGAGGAAAAAGACAAGGAGTTTATTGTGGAGCACAATCCATCCCATTTATAACATTTTGGTAGTGACACTGATTCCCTCACCTTTTTCATCACTCTTGTCGCGGATGGCAATGGTGTCATTACTAAGTGAGACAACCTGTGGATTTAGGATATCAGCTCTCATACCAGGAAACTTGGGGGAGGATACAAGTCGACCTTCATAGGAGAACATATACAACCCTGCTCCGTCCACAAGCAGAAAGTGTCTGGGTGGGACATGAAGATTACAGCAGATGAGAGACGAGTAAGTGTTTTATACTTTGTGTACAAGATTTAATACGTGGGGGGTTAAGATAGACATGAGATGGATCATTTGTTAAACAGTAAAACAATAAGCTATGTTAACATTTAATAAACTGAGGTGAGAAGATAACTTAAAAATATACTGCACATAAACTAACTTAGACAGACTCAGTTGTGATCACAAAATGGGCAGTAATCTATTTAGTTCTATGCTAAGTGTCAGACACTTCACTTGGGTATTGCACAAGAGCTTCTTCATATTAATCTAATTTCCTCCAGTGGTTTCACTCTCAGCCTTACTGTATGACAGAGAGCATACTAAGTCAGAACACATTACTGTGTGTGTGTGTGTGTGCGTGTGTGTTCACGGGCTGCTTGATGAGTGGTCAGTGTAGAGTAATGAAGCATTAAAGAGGCTGATAGATGATCTAACAGCCTGTTTTCTCTTTTGTTGCACTGCTCCTGGAAAAGAGACTCACTTCTCTGCTTGCAGGATGAGGCTTACTGTTCCCTCCTTCAGGTCAAAGATTAGGGGGGTATTCCAGTTTGTTACGCTGCCACAAATAAACAGACACAGCAAATTTAGTTAAAACACAAACACAAAAACAAGACTCAAGAACAGAAAGATTTCATTTAAATAACCTGATACTGTTTAAATTTTCACAAATTAAAAGAGACAGGGAATTCTGTGAAAACGCAGACACAGAAACAATTTCATAACCTTATACTTTTTAAGTTAAAAATAAAAACAATCACAAGGGACGGAATTCAACTACAGGCAGAAAGACAAAGAGTGTAGTGATTAAAAAATATTAATAATTAAAAATATAAGATTTAAATATACATTTTTAAAAAGGCCCAAAAAGAACTCCACTGATTTTTACCTTAGCTACAAAGGCTGTGATTTTAAGAAGGTTTACACCGAAACTACTAAACAAATTTCCACCAAATGTGCGGGAGGGATTGAAGATTTAGTACCTAAGACACCTAACATAGAGAAGAGAAGAGAAGAGAAGAGAAGGTAGAGTGAGCTACTCACTTGTAAACATAGCACTGCAAGGAGGTGGTGACCACCAAATTACCATAAGCTAACGAGGCTTTGATGACTCGATCTCTAAACTCTAATATGTCCACTGCATCGTTCATCACATTCCTCACCTGACAAAAGAGGGGCAAGAAAAAAGGATGAGCTAGCTGAAAAAAGGAGTATGCATGATTAAAGTTCGTTAAAGAGTCGTTATAAACTTAAGTAGCGAGCAAACACTTTACATTTGAATTTGAAGGGGAGACATGGTCTTCAATAACAGGGGCCAGAACACAGTAACAGTTTTGATATACAGGAAACAGTGTGCAATGTACAACTTCATGTAGGTCACCTGTGTTCAGAGAAAGACATTTTTACTGTTTGTGCAAAAGTGGTAGGTACCGATTTTTTCACCTGCATAGATAAATACTTCCTTCCAGCTCTCTGCGTTTGAATGAAAGGCTCTTTTCCAGCACCAGGTGAAAGGTGGGGTTATTTTTACAGCTTTACAAATCTTCCACCTCTGTAAATTTACATGCAACACAACCAAGAATAAAAAACATTTGACCGCAAGGTGGTAAATTTAGCTGGCTCATTCACAAACCACTGGCAGATGTGCACATTTTAAAATGGACTGCAAGGAGGAGAAGGGGAGGAGGGAGACAGAAAAGCGCCTGCGAGGCTGAAAATAAATAGATGATGATCCAACATTGTTTGGTTTACAAAAACTGCACACTGTAAAAATGGCTATGACAAACCAGTGCACATGTTGGCACACATGGATACGCAGAACCTTGTTTCTGTAGGTGTGCATGTGTATCCCTTTCTGAAAGTATACAAGTGTGTGTATATGTACATTAGGGTGTGTTAACCACATTTAAACACTACCTTGTGGTTAGCATAAGTTTCAACAGTAGAGACTGGAGCAAAAAGGCAGCAAAACAGGCTGATCATTGTCATTGCAGGGCTTTAAACTGGCACACTGGGACGATCCTGCTATACAACAAGCCAAAGCCTGAGAGGTCTATGCCTCTCTACATAACAGTCTTCCTGTGGCACTGGAGTATTTTAATCAACTCTGTGGTTATATAGACTTAACAAGGCTTAGCTCTGTTGATGTCTTACCTGATGGTAATGTTACATAAATAAATTAAATGAAAATATAACTGTAAATATAACCGGCATTTGTTTGGTGTAATTCTCTGAAAAAGATTGTTTCTTCACACTGATGCCTTGTATCATACTAGTCTTTAAACACTAACTGTGTCTGTGTGTGTGTGTGTGTGTGTGTGTGTGTGTGTGTGTGTGTGTGTGTGTGTGTGTGTGAGAGTGCGTGCGTTTTTCTAAATGAGAATGCATTCGTGCATGCATTTTTACCTGCATTGTTCTCCTTTTGGTAAGAGTGATCACAAAGTTCTTCCAGTCCCAGTGCTGCTCCACCACATGGGCAAAGACGACATGCCCATTGCCACAGGCCCCAGCCAGCTGGGTGCCGTCTGCAGACCATGCCAAGGCGAACACACTGCCTGTGTTGGGCTTCTCCAAAGCATAGGACCACTGGGGAGGAGCGAGAGGAGTAGCAGATAATATGGTAAATGGCTACAGATACTGATGTTCAATCTTATCTCATAAAATTACCTGAGGGGCAGCTTAGACACTAGAAACAACAAAGGTTTAAAGAAGGGAAGCAGTGAGTGTACGAGAGTGTGTGTGCATATAATGTAAACTCTGCTAGAAAGACAGGGGCCCAGTCAGTCAGTCACTGAGCTGTGATGACCTGTGAGAACTGTGAGACATTGAAGAAGTGCTCAGCCCTGCCAAGTCCAGCTCTCCTGCTCGTAAACATACACTCTGCTATCCTCATCTATTACATACACAGGGGGGCAGGGGTAAAGGGAGAAAAAGGAACGGTTTATATTGAGCCCCCAAACTGAGGCCAAAAGCTGATTAACAAGACTTCTCCCTTCTTTTTTATAAGAAAACGTTTAATAGATCTTCACCTACTTTGAGTCAATGACGATGACTATCAGTATCTAAGACAAAACACCTCTCCCATATTTCATGAAGTTATCCATTTCCTCTGTATAACCACTTTATTCGACCAATTTCCACTTCCTCCACCAACTATTGTCTTTCCACACTTCCACACTGTCAGTGAAGTCTTTCATCCAGTATGACAACAGAAAATCAGTCACTCTGCTTTGGTTCAGAGTGGATCAGTTGAGACGGTTTAGATCTGCAGGCAGATAAAAGTCATCAGATTCAGTCTTTTCCATGATGATGCCCCAAAATGGCAGTTTGCAAGTGAGGAACACTAACAAGATTTTGTCTTATACAATTATGAGTTACTTTTGCCACCTGTGAGTATCTCACATCTTTCTGTTATAACTATTGCTACTTTTCTTACACTGCTGATCTCAGCTAGGCTAGGTGCTTACTGCACTGGGGAGGGGAACTTCCACACAAATAAATCCATTCACACTGTAAAATGCTTATGAAGGGAGAAAATTGCTAATGTTAGCCTAGCCCTGTCTGCTTGCCTGCGTTGGAGAGACAAGTGTGGTACATCAGGCCAAGTGCTGCGGTGAAGCTTGGAGAAAAGGCCTCAGTGTGTTCACTGCCTCATACACATGTAGCTGCGGGATGTGAGGTGTGGCGTTATTTCCTCTCCGTTCCCTTTGACGGGGCTAGAGGTAACAGTCGGCAGGCTACAGGTTACAGACCCGCTGCTTTGATCTCTCCCCCTCTCTGGTCCGTCTGTCGGCCTCATATACACACTGCTCAGCTGGTTTTGGTCAGCACCCTCATAGAGTTTAATGTCATATCAGGACCCAAAATAGTTGTGGGAAAAAACAAGACCTGCATAGCCATGTGAACAAGGGATAGTTTGTTAAAGTCAAATTAACTGCTCTCTACCATCAATTACTGCAGCTCCAAGTGCTGTATACACACACACACACACACACACGTGTATATGTATGTGTATGTGTGTGTACACACACATACATGCACACACACATGTATGGACACACACATACATACATGTGTGTGTGTGTGTGTATGTGTATACATACATACAATATGTATATGTATATATACATACATACACACAGAATGATTATGGCACTGCTCATCTATCTGAAGTGCAACTCGTGTCCCCAACAGTTTTTAAACTGACCGTCGCTCTAGTCTTCCGCCATTTAACTCTGTCTCTGGCGCTCTCACAGAGCCTCTCTCCACTTTTTACTCAGTAATCTCGGTAGAGTGGTATTAGGAGCATTAGCGCCACCAACTGGGCTGCAGTGTAAATTCGGACTGTCAGAAGGCCTCCGATCTTTTATTTTTGTACCGCCCACGATAAATCAAACCGTGATTGGTGAATTTTACCCTTACTCTCCAAACCAAAACACACACACATTCATAGCCTGTACTTCCCTGGGATACAGAAGTCCTAATCAATGAATGAGTCAGCTAACCGGGCCCTGATAGAGAGAACGATTCTGAATGGATAACATGTTTCTAGGACAGTAACCCTTTCATTGCTGATGTGAACTTGATAGTAAACCTAACTTTAGAACACAGATGAGATAATGTTGTATTTATACAGTATTAAATAAATGAGATAGAAATAAAAAATATTATTTTTTAATTTGTTTTTGGATTTTTAAGGCCTTTTCTGAAGGCACAGAAGGCCCTGACGGTTCCCCACTGATATATATGAGCTCAACAGCCACGGAGCATCTATTCTTCAGCTAACAACCTCAGATGGCCCACTCTGTGTTAAAGTACTCTCAGAGGGGAGGAGATGGAAGAGAGAAGAATGGATAGATGGAGGGTCAGTGATGCAACCGAATGTGTACACCAGACTGTAATGAAGCAGGATACATGATATCAGCTTGAGGAAAACTGCTGGACCCTTGCTTACCTAATGCTTTTAACACATTGAGCCATTTGACTCCTAAGCCGAACCGGCAAGCCAGCAAGTGAGAGAGAGAGACAGAGAGAGAGGGAGACAGAGCGAGAGAGACAGAGAGAAAGCGGCAGACAGAGAGAGAGGAGACAGAGATGCAGACACAGAGAGAGAGACAGAGAGACAGAGACACATTGTGTCTATATCTGACTGTGTGTGACTGTGTGTGTGTGACTGTGTGTGTGTGTGTGTGTGTATGTGTGCATGACGAGGGTTGTCTGTGTTCAGTTTTTGTGCACACAGATGACTGTGTGTGTATATTGTTCCTGCATGTGAGAGAAAGCAGAGGCTAAGAAAGTATAAACATACTAAGTGTGAAAATGACTGAAAATAAAATCCCAACACATCAGGATAATGAAACTGTTTGTCTATAAAAGGAGGGAAAAAAACAAATTTCTTCAAATTCACATTCCTCTCTAATGAGTGTCCACCGTCTGTTCTGAAGGTGAATGAACATGTGTGTAAAAGAGGTGAAAATCCTCTGCTGTGCTGAGTTGTCAGTCAGTGTCTGACTAAGGGACACAGTAGGAGGGGGGAGTTGTAATGTACTCCTGAGACAAACTGATGGCCAGCAAAGTAGAAAAAAGGGATATGAAAATGTTTTCCAGAGCAGCATTCAGATTCAAGGTCTCTAGCAGCTTGCCCTCCTCAATTTACCTTTTTTTAAATTATCCCCTTTCTGGTTACAGCTGAAGAATCTAGAAATTCTTATCAAACAAACAAATATCAACCCCTGCATTGAGTGTATAGCGAAATGAGAGCGATAGAAATCAGTCTATTTTAACTTCCCTGCACCACAGTGTCACTTTTCTGGAAATGCTAGCTTGTGACTTTTGACACTCCAAATGCAAATTGGGATGTCAAACCCAGCCAAGAAATCTAAAAGCAAGTGGTGTTTTTAAATATTAAAAAAATGCTCAAAGAGATATAAAGTTAAGGGAAAAAAGTGAGCAGACACAGAGCTCATCTAAAGGCCAAAATGATTTAGGAGGCAGAAAAAGTGATGTGAAAAGGAGGTCCGAGCCTTCATCTTGCTGGAGTCCACAGTCAGGTCGCTGAATCCTGTCAGTTCATAATGGGCAGCTTTGTGACCAGAGAGAAAGGGGCGGACCTGACATATACTTCTCAGCTGAGATCTGGGGGAGTAAGGGGGAACCCCTAAAACTTACAAATGTAAGTTACAAATGCCACATGTGTGATGCAGACAGAATACATATACACCCACAAGTACTTGTGTCAGTGACACTGTCATTAGTTGAACACTTGTGCAAATAACTTTAAGCAACAAGCACAACACCCACACATGCATCCTTTGTCTGTCGATATATGTATGTATATATGTATGTGATTCAGATGCACAGACAATAGTTGCATGTACATGACAAACCCTGGCCACTGGATCTGGCTTGCAGCATAAATCAAACTATAGGGCAAAAAAAGACTTGCTAATATGTCTGTGGACAAAAGTGCATTTGCGCGCATGCACGCAACCACGCACACACACACGCATGCAAGCACTCAAAAAACACATCCAGTCCATGAACACACAGCCTCTTTAGAGCCTATTTAAGCAGTGTACTTGCTGTCTCCCTCCTCCTTTCCTCCTCCTCACTCTCTGCGTTTCTCGACATATGTTTACCATTAAGACTGGCAGGTGTTATGGGCCTGCCCCTTCTCTCTTTTGCTGCCCTGCAGCCGCAGCCAACATGGGGAGGCCTGCAAAAAGGTTACGTAAAAAAAAAGTTAGCTTGAAAGAAAGGATGTTCTTTCTCCGAGAACCCCCAAAACTATAACCAAAATTTATTATTACTTATGGCACCCTGTCCCTCTATGTGCTCCTTTCTACAAAGTGTAAGTGAAGTCAACTGTACCCTGTTCCTCTTTTTAAATCCTTCCTTCATGTTTTTATATAAATATCCTCCTACAATTAAAGTGACACTCCACCATCTATTGTCTCCCTTTGAGTAACATATAATCATTCCCTGTAGGCTTGAAATGTGGCCGTTGAAAGTTGACAGTTCTGTCCTTTTCACAGAGCAGCGGCTGTGTTCAGCTCGAGTTGTTGGTTATCACGCATTCCAACTGCGACAACTTTTCAAGGCAGAAAGAAAGCATGAAAAAATAGCATCAACCTTGAGCTATTTCCGTTTTTTGTCAGGAGCGACTTATTGCAATATCTACAAAAGCAAGCTGTGCATTGAGACTTATAATGGGCCAAACAGGAGTGTTTAGAACATACTGCACATGTGGCTGGATTGCAAAGACGTGGAGGAGTTTTGACATTTTGATACTTGTTTTGATAGAATATCTTAAAAATTACATAAAGCAGACTGCAGTCTGTATACATTTTATTACATCCATCTTTGAAGTCTACTGAGTGTAAGTATTTGAATTATAACACAGATATTTTGTGGCGCACAACCGTGACTCTTTTAACAACACATAAAACAAGCACAGATAACCGTGAAAACAAAGCCCTAACAACAACAGAGAAGCACAGGGACTGAGAGGGGAGCAGGGAAAACATCAGAAACAAAGTCAAAGGAGAAAATTGAAGTGTGTGCTTGTGCCATTGGTTTACCCCTTCCCCCTCTCTCTATATGCACTACCTGAAACAGTGCTCTGGTCTTCATGGCCTGGGTTGAGGGGAGTGGGGGTTGGCAGGGGTGGAGTTCGGGCCAAGGAAAGGGTTAATGATACATGTCTGGACTAATGGCTCCCAGTGGAGCTATCTGCTGATTCAGCCCCATTACTTCACAAACATTAAATATGTCTGCCCTGACCGCTCTCTGCTCCCCCCAGCCCTAATGCAAGTCAACAACATACTAATCAGAAGAGGGGCATGGATTTCCAGACTTTCTGTGCTTTTCTAGACCTTCATCTCTGACACTTCTGACACTGATGCAAGCATAAAGGAAAATCTTGCAACTTCCATTAGTGTTGATGGGTCAACCCGAGTCTGTGACCCTGATAAAATCCTGTAGCACTGCTAGAACACAAAGTATACTGCATGTGGTACATTTGACGATATAAAAGGTATTTTTTTTCCTTGTCTGTCAAGTATAAGACGTATAAAATGATGGTTACATGACATAAATTATAGAGAAATCAATAATAATTATGCTCAGAGCACTAGTTTATTTCATTATTACATAATAGATACTGCAGCCAAAGCTAATTGGTGTTAAAACCTATGACAGTGGGTGAAATTTGTATACTAGTGCAATGGTGGCTACTTTCGTTGTGCTAGTGGGAGCTAGTGGGAGCCAACCTAGTCCAGGGTTAACTGTCTTACATAAATCAGAACAGATGGGAGACTCTCTGCAAAGCCAGCTGGCTTCAGTTTGCCTGTGTGCAGGACAGGACCTGGTAGTGCAGGTACAGAGCGTAACTCCCTACACATAATAAACACAACACACATGTCAAAATGCAATGGACGTTAGACAAATACAGGCGAGTATCATAAACAGGAATACGGTATACAAGTCTGAAAATGCTGACACAAATCTAGTGTTCACAACAAAAACCATATGAGACTAAAACTATAGCACTGACATTTGTTTTGAAGAGAGGAGGAGGTGGCTTTTGATGAGGGTTCATCAATCTCTCAGCAGATTAGGAAGCCCTGTTAATGTCAGCTTGTGGTGACCATTCATGGGGGATGGGACTGGTAATAAGAACAGGGAAAGGCCAGGCCTGTATCTTGGGCGTCATCCACACTACTACGGTTTCAAACGAAACCGAAACAATTCTGTTGCAGAAGCACTGTTCATCCACACTAATCCGCCGCTTTAACATCTCCAAGGTGGGAAAGATTTGGCTCCCTCGGAATCATTTGAAACCGACTGCGTCTGTGTCTAGATGGTTGAAAATCAAAAACCTTTGGATACGCTGACGTAGAAGCTCAAGTTGTCGTCCTGATTGGACCGCGTCAGCAGGGACGGACTGGCCATAGGGCATACCGGGATTTTTCCAGTGGGCCGACAGTCTCGACACCTTTATTTATTTATTTATTTATTGGTCTGACTGGCCCATAAAACCAGTAGCTCAGCGGCCCGATTAACACTGGGCTGGCCCAATCAACACTGGGCTGGCCCAATCACATTGTTAAACACCAACCCGTTTCACTTTGCTCCTGCATTCAGCCAAAAAAAAGTCAGTGCAAGAGTTTGTTTCTGAACCAGTGGCCCGGTATGGTCCAAAATCTCGTGATGTCGGTCATGTCCACATCCTTGTTTATACCGGCTTGCGCATGCCCTGTATGCATGAACAGACACATGTGACCAGCATCTCAGTTGGTTTCCCGTCTCTGTGTAGAGGAGGAAGGCTTTGCTGGAGGATGTGTATGTATAGTGGATCATTTTAATTCCATGATACGAACGAGTGTGGACACAGCCTAGGACTGGTTAGAACTACAGTATGTGCTGGAACTGTTCTGTCTGACAATATACTTCTAAGATGGGCCACACAATACAAAAGGATTTTCATGTGAGAAGAGACTGGGGATAAATCAATTATAATGGAAGAGTGCTAATTTATCAAGATTCTCTTTGGGCATAAAGTTATGAGTCTCACATTCCCTGTGTTTTATAATAAAACCAAACCTACTGTATCAAGTTATGTAAACAGGACGAGGACTAAGACCCATAAAAAACTGCTTTCAAATGCATTATGGTGTGTTATGCATTATAAGCTTGAGTTTTTCAGGATCATCAGAAGCGCATGTCAAATACAAAAAAGGTGACCCTATAACATAAACAATCTTGCAAAATAAAGTTGTCATGTCTGCAAGTTGTTTTCTATTCTATTCTATTCTTCAAACTGATCTTGCTAAGGAACGGTGTGCTTAAGAATGTACTATTTTTTGGAAGATTTGTACAACATACTGTAAATGTTCAGCTTTTTAAGAACCAAATATACCTAAATGAACCTGCCAGCACTTAGTGTTTTCACTGCTAGCTGTACCATAAATCATTTGGATTCCCTGACTTTGCAATAACACACAATAACTATAGCTATCATAGAAGCAGATTTTCTAAATATAGGCCACTGGGAGAAGTACTGCAAATCTCTGTATTGAAATACCAACTTGGCTCAGCGAAAGAGATACAGAGGCTGGGCCTGGGAAGAGTGTGGAGTGGCACAAGTTGGGGCTTTGGCAGTGCAAGGGGAAACAGAGAGACGTAGAGAGTGGGATGGGTGAGTGAGGGGGAGCAAGACAAACTAGAGGATAGCAAGCGCAAGAGAGAGAGAATAATGATCTACACATGGTTTCATGCTGGAGCCTCAACATAGTAACCATAGACACATGCTGGGGCCTCCTGGGACTCATCAGCAGGACACAGCTGTGAGCTGGACAGCAGAATTCTATTAGCACCAACTATGCACACATGTGCTAGCAAATACACGCGCAAACACACACAGAGGTAATTTGGGTATTTGACTGTGTTTTGGCATGCCTTAAATGGCACAACACATCAAATCTTTCAGCTTCCAATGGCCCTACTACACCATTAGGCAAGTCCAGAATATTCCAGATTGCTTAGTTCATCAAAGGTCTTTAGTTAGGATCTTTACAGACACAAGAAAGATTTATATGTTTTGTTGTACCTCTTGATAACATCTAAATTTTGTTTACCCTTCACCTTAGTTCATCTATTATAATGTGAAAATAATACATATCAATAAACACTAGTTTCACGATATTTAAAATAAACATAGGTAACCAAACAGCAATACAAACACACCTAAGCAGTTAAAGTGCTTCTGTGATGATACACCCATTAGTTGTCTATGGAAGGCACACTTATCTAACAAACTGCAACAAATGAAGGGGTCCATTCAATAATTTAGTCAATGTCAAAGTGTAGCACAGTTGTCCTGAATAATGTCCTTTAATGAACTGTTTGGTTTGGCAGGAATGGCATCAATTGATACCCCAATTCCACATATGTACACTGTCTTTGGATCATTGTAGCACAACCAAAATCCTCTATCTGCTGCTTCCTTTCATCACCAGGTATCAACCTCAATCCTTATTCCTTTTTACCCCTGTTTCTCTGCTTTCTGCTTCTTTCTCTCCGTGAGTGTGACATGTTTGCAGAGCTAGTAGAGGTAGTGATTTAGTGCTGTTAAGAATGATGACTCTGCCAGAGGGGCTGGCAAAGCACGGTCTCACTGTCATATGCTCACTCCTGACGTGGGGGAAGGAGGGAGGGATGGAGGGATGGTGAAGTAAAGAAAAAAAAGGGAGTGGGACGAGCACAGAGCGAGAGACTTGAGGGAAAGAGAAACCACCGTCTTTTATGGAGACCAGTACTCCAAGCCTCACTGCCTAGGCCAACTTTACAGGATATATTGGACAGTTCCACACTACCCCGCCCCCTGCCCCCCCTCCACTCCTCCAACTGCTCTCTTTTCTCAGCTCTTTTTCATTCTCCCCTCCTTTTTGGTTTCCAACAAGGCAACCCTTTAGCCGAACTCTAGAGAGGTGTAAAAGTAATACCATGTCAACAACTGCCTTTTCTAGCCCACTTTATGCACACAGGCATGGACTCGCACACAAACACACATGTGCTTGCACTAAAAAATTGGGGTCAGTCATCTGCAAGAAGGACCTCAGTATACACTGTTCCACAGTGTGTGCCAGAATAAGTTCAGCAACACAAAGAAGCAAAGCCTGTTCAGCACAAAGGACTCAGAATACAAAGGAGAAACCATTATATTCACATTCTGGGAAAGTAATAAGCTCCTTGGCATAATGGATTGAATCTACATGTAAGTACTGCATCTGACAGTCTGTATTTCTGTATTTCTCTAAACTTGGCCTCAACTGCCCCGGCAACTTCATCATAATGTGCTGTAAAGAATAAGCAGAAATATTCATATGAAAAGAAGAAACAAAATGGTAGATTAAAAAGGGAGCTCTTAAAGGTGAGACAGACCCCAGCTGCGCTTTTTGAGTTCTTGCTACTAGTTAACAGTTTATAGAGGGAGCACCCTTACTATCGCATGAAAACAGAAAGGCAGAGAGCAGAGAGCAAGAAACAGCACGCAAAAGCACTGATTTGTAAGACGAGGGAGGGAGGGATAAAGCAAGTGGGAAAAGAGAGAGAGGATGAGAGCGAGAGAGCAAGAGAGAGTGAGAGAGAGCGAGAGAGAGAGCGAGAGAGAAGTAGCCCTGCCCAGTTGCCTAGGGAGAAAACTGCACTGCTGCTGACTCAGGACTCTCTTTGTTTGACAATGCTCCCTCGTTCTTAGTCTCTCTCTCTCTCTCTCCCCCTCACACACACACACACACTAAGACTAAATCATCGTTTAGTCAAACAAGTCACAGTCTTTTCTGATGTACACATGCTCTTCTTTGTTAGGCTTATGCCAATAATTTTACTTTGACTTACACTTCCCTCCTCATGGAGTTTTTCCACCCCTCTGTGTGTGTGTGTGTGTGTGTGTGTGTGTGTTCTACATCTGCTGCCTCTCTCTTCTTTTACAGTGTCATTTTTCTCCATCTGAACTACACAAAATGTCCCTACATCATGTGACAAAGTCAGATAAAGGCTCGCAGTCCAATAAATCTGCAGTGGTTTCTTTTGCCATTTCAGTGGACCGATCAGGACCAGAACTCTATGCTGTTTTATTCTTTTCCAGCAGCAGCAATTTCCAGATGTTGGTCATCCAGTGGTTGGCAGCAAATTACCATCACAGACTCAGGTATACAATATCCTCCACAATGATAGATGGGGGAACTGTTAGAGGGACTCAGTGACAAGACAAAACAAGTGATGGAGCATGAGAGATGAGAGTCTACAGCTAAGAAAAGAATTATAAAGAGACCACACAGTCAAAAGTGATAGACTCTCTGTATCTATCTATACATATATATATATATATATATATACATACATACATATATATATATATATATATATATATATATATAGCAGCAATGAGGATGGCAGACAAAGATCCTATAGAGAATGAGGCTGCACGTTAAAAAGGGAGGGGAGGAGAAAGAAACAGAGAGCAGCCGTGGTGATTCCAGCTGGACATGGACTCATTCCCAGAGTGGTAAAGCTCACATACACCCTTAGGGGACCCACCCACCCCCACCAGACTTACCCGTAAAGAAGAGAGTTAAAGAGGGCCCTGGGGCAGCTCAGATAAGCACAGGGTAGTCACAGACAGTGAGGAGGACGCAAGAGCAGCAAAATGGGGAAAGACAGAAGGACTTACACTTATCCTCAAAATGGAAGAATTCTGTCTTAAGAAGAAACTTGGTAGTAACTCATACAAAAAGTGACATGAGTAAGATGTTGGGGTGCAATCTCCCACTAAAATTTATTCAGCAGTTAGTTCAATGCATCTCGTAAACATAACAAACAAACATCACAGCCAGAAATAATAAATGAATGATTGTCTCAATTGAGGATAATTTGGCCACTGTATAACAGACAGCATCCACAAGTAGATACCAGTGGTTTCACATCTTTACCAACCCTACTCTTGAAAACAATGTTGCTATTATAAGCAATAAGTTTGATACATAATTTATGACCATGTATCTCCCAAAACTTTGAGAGGGTGACAGCTGTTATTACTTTGTGGACTGAATACTGCAAAGATGTTGGTAGAAGGGTGCAGCCTATAGCTAACCATTAAAATCACCCAGTGATGCTAAATAAATTGCCTGTGGTTAACTACGGCCTACAAATGAGGGGAATAGAAAGAGGTGTACCTGACTTATCACTAGAGGTGTGACAGGAATCTGGATTGTACCAGAGCTAAGCTTTGCCACCCACATCTTAAGTAAGACATCATTTAAAGGAGACCAAGAAAGAGAGTAGTAGTAATCACCATCTACAATGAGGCCCGGCTCTGAGGCCACGTTTAGATTGACACTAGTCCTGCATAAAAAACACAGACTGTTCATTCATTTCAACGACGCCAGTCTGGCAAATTTACGGCCACCAAGCAAAAAAGCTGAACCCAGATCAACATTTGCCACAACGCAAAGTGACGTTCTCTGGAAAGGCACTGCGATGGCCTGCGTTGTTTTAAAGCAAGGCTATTTTCAGTCTAAATGCCTGCTAAGACTTGAATGAGCATCAGTGACGGAGTAAAAGTAACTCATTAAATCAGGCTTTGACATTTTGTTCAAGCTCTCTTGATTACAGGATTTGTCACTGTCTTTATGCACTGTCTATATGAACGTCAGCAAAACAATGAAGTTCTAAAAGCTCTAGGGACAATGTCCAGCAGTCGGTCTGTCCTTTACAAAAAGGTAAAACTCTGGATAGAAGAGAAAAAAAGAAATGAACCAGTTATTACATTCATGTACTGTATGTAAGCATGGGTGTACAGTGGAAAGAGTAAAAAAACAAGTGCAGGGAAGAGAAGGGGGGAAAGAGTGGGGAGAAAGGGCGGAGAGAGAAGCAAGAGGGTGCTTGCCTGGCACAATGAGTCCTACTTGTTAGCCAGTGACAGTGTCAGAGATCGTGACAGGGTCCAGACGCTAGACACCAGCTGCAGCGCCTCGTAAATAGACTGCTGTCTCGCAGGCACATTTGCACAGCAGTGGTTGCACGCACGCACACAGACGCACACACAGGCATGTGGGCACATGCATATACTATGGCAGGCACACAGACAGACACTGACTTATTGTCTCTCCCAAATCTTGTAAATGGGACAGTGAACCTCTTTGTGGCATTTGCCCTGTTACAGCTCCTGTACTTCATACACAAGGACTCCACAGTCAACAAAATCACATCCAAAATAATTGTGTGTTAATTATACATGAATATACTTAATAGTAACTAAATGTTGATGCTTCACAGAAAACAAAACCAAACAAAGTCCGTGGGTAAATTGCTGGAACATCAAGACTTTTTACCCCAAGTGATTCTGCCTCGATGTAAACTTTGTGTGTGTACGTCAGCATGTGAGCGTGTTTCCCCTCCCTCCATGCTGATAATGAGGGGGGTAACATACTACATCTTCCCTGTGGTGTGTGGAGCGACAACATGGTGAGGAGAAAAAGCAAACAAGTGAGAGAGACTTGAGTTTTGAGGGAGGGGGGGACTGAGCTGGATGGGAGGTGAATGGGTTAAATGCACAGGACTGATCCTGCTGAGCCAGCAGCAATACGTTAAAGTGCAAGGTTTCATTGTAGCAGATACAGAATGAAACTCCTTCCCATTAGTCACGCTAGTAACTGAAAGACTCTCTGCACTGCTTTAACCCTTGCTGCACCACAAACAAACCACAGCAGCAACACAGGTGAAACCCCACAATTGTTACTGTAGTTAATGCCTTCTGTGTTTTGTCTGTAAACACACATGCACTCTGAAATAAGCGGAAATTTTGTAGAGCATTTGCATGTGTATGTATATTAAACATTCTCTCTCACACATACAATTGTGATGGAGTGACCTTTGAGGGGGATTTTGTTTTTCTAAAGTCCTCCCCACTCTCTTCTTGAGCAAGCCTCCCTCACCATGCTACAGTGCACACTGTCTCTGAGGGGCAGAGGGAGGAGAAGGCAAGCATACCCTTCCTCCTGTCAGAGTAGGGCAGAACCATAATCATCATAATTATCATCATCATCACACTGCCTTCACCAAGACACACCACAGCAAAGCAAGTGCTGCAGTGACGAAACAATGGAACGGACTAACAACACAAACAAGTCCATGATGGGAGGACGTAAGGTGAATAGGGTCATTACAAAAACTAAAGAAACAGCTTGTATTAAATCCTGTCTGTTATAGTTCTACTAGAAACATTATTTTTATTTTTGTTGACACAGAGAAAATGGATGCAAGCTGGTCTCATTTGGATGATTTCATCGACTTACAGATGTATCTGGGCAATTGCTGCAAAAACTACTGAAGTCTGTGGTTCACAAAACCAAACGCAATAGTTAAGAACAAAGGATTCCCCAGTTCCCCTTTGAATATATAAACACGACACTTTTACATTACTGTAACCTAAAACACACACCTTAACCATCCGCAGAGGACATGTGTTGACTGAGAACCCTCTCCGTCCCATTTGTTTTAGTGTTCCAGAAAACCAGTCATTTGGTCCAAATTAAATCAAAATCGAGCATGAAATGCCTCGTGATCAACACACAAAACCCAGCCTCTACTATTCTCACAACACAAGGTCTGATACAGTAGTAATACAATAACTTTTTCATGCAAACTCAAAAGACACCCTAAACGTTCCATGAGGACAAAGTGAGAAATTAGTAATACTGTTCCAGGCCTCGCACAGCTATAATAAAACACTTACAATTACCATTCATCATTCCATCAGTTCCTCCTCAGTACAACTCCCGGCACCTTAAGCATACAGCCTATAGAAATTAGCGATGTATACAGAAAAAGGTCTTAAGTTAGCTCCATCCTCCCTCCCAGGGAGTGGGGAACATTGTTACGAGGTGTCTGATGTCAGATGGTAATTATGAAAATGTTACTCACATTATATTGAGCCAAACAACGTGCTGCAACAAATTCCTACCCTTGGTTGTGCGTACATGTGTTGTGAAAACAGAAAGTCTCCCTTTTATCAAAATCATGAGTAATCGCATGTACAAAAATATTGTTAGTTTGGCAGTATTTGTTATGTTTATTGTCAACTTTATCCCAAAGCATTTGGGCATGACACTTGTTCAGTTTGAAATGCATCCAGCTTTACTGACCCTTCTGATTTACATTGGCCTTTTCAACTACTTCAATAACTAGGTATACGGACTACTTTATATATTTGTCCATTTCTCTTAGAAAGTGTCGTATCTTCCATCTAATATTTTCTGAAGCAGCCAGTACAGTAACCTGCTACAATCTATTAGAGATTCACCTCCTGCTCTTTGTTCTAGTACTGGTTTTAATCTCAACAGCTCCTAATAGTTGACACACATTGTAACCAACATCACATTCTGTTGGGAAAGTCATTAATGTGACGCAACACCATAAAAATTAACTGCTCATGTAGAGACACCAATTTTTACTTACTCCAGTCTTGTCACAGAGCCGCAAGGTGTTGAAGGAGCCTACAGCAAACACCTCTCCATCTGGAGCCCAGGACAGAGAGGTGACCGGGTAGTCATTAGATGATGAGGAGTAAAGCAGACGTCCAAAGCTGTCCCATACCTTTACAGGGAGAAAATTATTTAAAACACAACTCAGAACATCTAAAGTCAACTGTCAAAAGCTGCTCACCTTATATTTACAGTCTTCTCCACCTGACAGTATGAGGTCATTGACTGAATTCCAGTCCACCTTCAGAACAACTCCATCATGAGCCTTCCACTACACAGAGACATAAGGAGAGGACAGAGCACAACATTATGACACTATCCATACAAGTGGCAAAGATTAAGTCCCCACTTCAACCATTGTGAGAGGATAAACATCAAATGAGCAGGATACGCTCTAGAAGGAGCATTTATTTATTTATTCTTGGTGTTCCACACAATTGTATAAATGTAAGAATATTTTATATTTTCCTGACTAAGATTCTACTCTCCAGTATGTGAGGATAAAGTTGTTCCTGCTTTCTGTACATGCCTACTTTCAATTTTCTGTTTTTTGAACTTGCTACTTGCTCACTACACATGCCTGGGGGAAACTCACAGACATACACACCCATGTTGTGCCTATGTGTTTGCAGAGGTCAGTGGATGTTTTGGGAGCCTTTTACAAGATGATGTTTTTCTTACACCTTTTATATACCCTGTCTGCCTGGTGCACACTGGCACATTCAGATGACCCCCACACAGGTTTCACATCACTGCACTGTTCTGTCTCAGGGAGAATGGATGAAGATGTATGTCTTCATCTGTGTGTGTGTGTGTGTGTGCGTGTGTGTGTGTGTGCATGTCTTTATATGGCTGTGAGGACAAATTAACTTCCCAACTATCAATGGGAAGTTAATTTAACTGGTCCTCACAACTTCAGAGGGCTTTTTAAAAGGTTAATAAAGACTTTGTTTCAGTGTTACGTTTTAAATTCAGAGTAAAGTTAGGGTTTAGGGTAAGGTATGAGTTTATTCATTAGTTGGCGGTAAGGGGCTAGGGAATTAATCATCTTTCCGAATGTTCTTACTATTACAGAAAGAGAATGTGTGTGTGTGTATAGAGCTGAGAGAGAGCAAGGGGTGGAGAAGGGGCACATTAAACCCTCCACTGTTTATCTAAGGTCCCAGATGCTATTAAGCTTCAAGAAGAGAAATAAACCAATATATGTGTATAGGTATGTGTGTGTGTGTGCGTGTGTGTGTGATTGTATGTGACGTCAGTGGCAAAGGAGATAATGAATATACCTGCCGGGCTCCAAATGTAACATAAAAAGGAGGTTAAAATACCACTTAAGTCTCTTTGATCATACTCCTCTCACATGAACACAGACAGATATTGTACCTGGATGACCTTTGCACTGGGCTGCAGAGGCTTGATGACTAGTTGTCTTCCTGATGTGTAGATGATTCTGTCTGAGTCTGGACCCCAGGCCACAGAATACACAGGAGACCCTAGAATACATGCCGAGACAGAGTTAAATATGAGATTGATATCTTGTACTAATCACAAGTCAACAGCAGCGAATACGACTTCAGCACATCATGACTTTAACTCTTCGTGATGTAATATGTAGGAGACTCAAATTTAATTTGTGTTTGTGAAATTTAAAACAAACAAGGAGTTGTTAAACACAATAGCTAGTTAGCGTAAGTCTGTGTATTAGACCTTACAATGTGAAGACATTTTTTAAAAAGCTGAGGCATTTTAGCCAGTTTTGACACACCCTCAGAGTGGGTGTCAGGTGGGCTAAGGAACACACTGTGTCAAAAGGTGTTCTCACAAAGACAGATGTACAAGCATATATGTGTGAGCTTATGATCACATAAGGAAAGTTGTGCATACATAAGTTGGGTTGTGGCTTATGCATGAAGGGTAGGCAGGATAACGCTACAGGTGCATGTGGTTTTTCACAAATGCCAACTTGTCACATTACCTAAACTTGGCAAAGTGTTAAGCAAGGATGAAACAGGTTCCTCTCACTCTCTAACCTCTTCTTAGAGCTCTTATGCTCTCTGAAAATCTATGAATGTGTATGTGTGTGTATGGAGTTGAAAGCTCAGGAAAAAAAACAACACAGGCTCTAAGTTCCATATGAAGGATGGATATAATGCCATAAAATCTACTGAGCAGCACACCACCCAGCAGTTCATTCTCCAAACAGTGAAGCCAGCTAAGGAAAAATGTTTTTTTAATTCTGGGACTGAATAACTGTCCCTGTGCCAGGTTTACCACAGCACCCGTCACACAGCAGCAGTGTGCCATCCATTTACCCAGAAGCCAACTTTCATCCAGCCCCCCATCTCTTAACTGTCCCACAACTAGTAAAAAAATTCAAAAAACACAATAAATCAATTAATAAGTCGGCCTTGTCCAATGTGAATCCTCGATATGTATCATTTGGATTATTTTTATGACTTTTAATGAAACTCCTTTCCTAAAAATCCTTGAAACTTTATGGTGCCTTTAATTTAAAAAAAAAAAACAGAACTGAACGATTATTTTTGCCTTTGGTTGTACTGAGCACAGTTACATTTTAATAAGCCCAACACATACATATACACCCCACATGTGTTCAAACGGCTATGATGAGAAAAAATATTGTCCTCTTTCACTGTCATTTTATATAATCTTTCTTGAGTGAAACTACAATGAAAGGATAATATTGAATAATGCAATGCAATAATATGACCCATACAATGCGATTTTACTAATCTGTGTGATGTGGGATTATGTGAAAGAGTGGATTTACAAGTCAAATCGACTGGGACATTTATTCTGAGCCCTTCATCAAACAGTAGCCATCTGAGGAGGTCATCGTATGTGTCGTAGCATTAGAGATAAAATAAGGCTTCACTGATGCACACAAATTCTGTGCGTCTGTGGGCCAGGTATTCTTCATGAGTTCTCTGCGACTTGCTCTTGGTATAGCTGTCTCAGTTTTTCTCTCTGTCTCAAGAGGAACTCTAGAGCCAGTAGGTCCAAAAGCAATCAGTCGTGTATGTTTGTGTGTGAGATAGACACAGAGACAGTGAGGGTGTAATTGTTGGCAGAGTGTTTTGTTTACTAAATGCCTGCAGCTGGCTGGTCAGTGACTGGCTTCACATGGCTCCTGCTGCAGGCTGCCAGCTGCTATGATTATGATCAATCAATGTAAAACACAGATTGGCTATTGCTCACAATGCCAGCAGCTTTAATCATGCGTAATACAAACTTACACCACAGTCTACTACCAGTGTTGAAGGAAAAGTGTTGAATTGCTGTTGTGCATTTACACTCTAAAGTTTTAGCAAATTAGTTGGTAACTTCCTACTTATATTAAAGAATGGTTATTTGTAGTTCTCAGGAAAGACCACACTATTCTTAGGTTTTGCAAGAAACAATCAGCAGACATTCTGGTCACAATGAAACAATTTTGGTTCACTGATCAAATATA
This sequence comes from Trinectes maculatus, assembly GCA_016785345.1. Taxonomy (NCBI): domain Eukaryota; kingdom Metazoa; phylum Chordata; class Actinopteri; order Pleuronectiformes; family Achiridae; genus Trinectes; species Trinectes maculatus. The sequence continues at coordinate 45,785 of JAFBJQ010001958.1, forward strand.
ATGTTTTGGTTGCATGATCATTTGTAACTATTGATAGCAGTGCCACATGATGACATGGAGTGTGAAGTCAAGCAACAGTCTTTAGACTCACCTTGACTGGCTATTGTTGAGCGCAGCATGCCACTTTTTGACCAGATCTTGATCTGCCCATCTTCCCCTGCTACATAATTAGAGAAACTAATTAAAAAGGGAAAGGGTTCTTAACATAATTCACAAAATTATCAATCTAATTAGTTTTGATGGATAGCCACAAATGAACTGCTTAAACTGCAACGCAAAAATTGTTTGTCTGATCCTGTTTACCTGTGATAAGAGCAGTCCCATCATAGTTCCATCGCCCAGCCAAAACAGCTCCTTTGTGTCCTTCAACACTCTTCTCGATTCGCCCCAGTCTGGAGACCAGGTGGAACTTTCCTGTGAAGAGACAAAAATAGACTGACTGAATAGGACTACTACAATCTGGGCCTGGGTTGATGTGGGTGTCACTACAGCACAGGTGTATCACAAATCTTTACTGTTTTTCATTGTTTGCTGTAATGTCAAACAAGGATAAAATATTGTCGTTGAAAATATTAGTAACAAATCCTCCCACCCAAATAAAACCCTTTCTGATGGACTAATTTCTTGTCATATTTTATTTTTCTTAAATGAACAAGCAAAATGTATTTCAAGCAATATTTAAAGCAATGCTCATATCTGTTTAACTGTAGCAAGGCAGAAAGCAGAAGAAAGTTGCAAAAGTGAATAATAACATGAGTTTTCACTATACTCTGTTCTGCCAAAGAAAACTGCTGTTTCAGTTTGTGGGTGTGTTTATGCAACTCTACACTGCCATTAGTGTTGTGACCACACACTGCCTGCCATAACACTATGTCCATATTCTATGTGTTTATATCTAATATAGGCCAAAGAAGAGAAACAAAGAAAAATATAGTTGAATGTTACTTGGAGAGTTACACCATGTTTCATATTTCATAAAAAATGAAAAACAAAAATCAACTTTAACTGATTGGAATGTTGAACACCTACTAAAAGTTAAGAAGGAATAGACTTAATCTTTATAGTTATATTAAAATTATTTTAACTAAAACTCTTAAAACGTATATAATCTATCAGAAATAATTAATTCAATTTGGAGAGACATCAGTTTTACTGCATAGACATCAAACTAAAGATGACAACAGGGGGTTGTTATCAAATTCTTAAGATAAAACAAATCTTTGTAATCCTAGGTAGTACAAAAACACATACTGAAGACCATAAGCAGAACTTAGAGTTGAAAAATCTGTAAACAGTTATTGTGTATGGTAAATACAATTACCATGACATTTATTATATAATGCTATCATAATATTGTCCAACTAGATCTATTTGTGTGTTTAGGAATGGCTGATCTTGGCTACATGTCTGTTCAGTGATTGAATAATCTATGAATTAAAACTAACTTTTTGATTCTATAAGGGAATTCTGTGAGAAACAGAGGGACTTGCCATCAGTGCTGGTAAGGACAAAGATCTCAGCCTGGGTCTGTTTCTTGCCACCAACAGTTTTAGGAAACAATTGCAGGTCAACTGGGTAAAGGTCCTCTGGCAATTTGACAACCACACTGGTCTCACCAGTCAGCAGGTTCCACTTGAGAATCTGGTGATCCTCACTGCATGAGTACAGTTCATCTGCTGTGGTCCAGCCAACACAACTCACAAGTTCCCTATGTGATTTACTATTAAGGAAATAAATCACTGTGTGTCATTTGCCATATATTATTCCATGGTAACCTATTTAAAACATTATTCACAGGGCTAGATAGCAACAACACTTACAACACTTTGAAAAGGATATGTTTTGGCTCTTTTAGCAGCCATGTCTTCAGTCTCATCGTGGTTGTTTGCTTTAAGCCCCTAAACAAAGAAGAAATATCAGTGACAAGTGACAAGATCTTTTTTTACCATCAAGCCAAAACATGCATAAAGAAACAATACCGAAGAACAAAATCACGAAACTGTGAACCGTATACGGTATATAAGATGAAGCAGCTGGTGAATTGCTCCGGTAACTGTAACTACTGTGAATGAAACAAGCGTCAGCAGTTGCTACGTTACCTGCCGCTGTTGCTAACGCGAATCCTCAGACGTTGTTGAGCATTGGCTAAGACTTGAATGCTAACGTTAGCTTAGTTTAATGGCTACGGCAGACATCGTTCTGTCGTTACCAGCTGTGTCATGTGCAAGCCAGAAATGTATACATGTCATGTGCTCTGGCAAAAAGGCGTCCGAGTAGTCATTACACAGCAGAACAAGTCTATATATAACCAATAATCAGCAACAGGCCGATGTAGTTATCAAGGCTAACTGGTAGCCATTTGATCTGGGTCACAACAAGCGTCTTCAAAAACGGACCTATCGCGAGAGTTATACTCATCTCGCTTCCTGATAAATTAAAAAGTTGCGCTATGTTATTCATGAATACAAACTATACACTCTAAATAAAAACTTAACGTGACCCATTAAACTCAAATTATTTAATATTATTTAACATTAATGCCCAAATCATCGAACATTATGCACTGAAACGTAAACGATTCGTCGGGGCGTGACTTCAACTGTAACCAGGCAACGTTGAACACGAAGAAATTTAAGTTTTGATTCTAACAATAACGTTAGAAAATATTGAGTCGTGTAGAAAATGCATTCTGCGTTCTGTGTGTTTTTCATCTAGTAATTTCTATCGCGTCGCCGTTTGTTTGGAACAAGGCGGAGTTGGCTGCGTCCCCTTTTTTTGAATTTCGTCTTTTTTTTCCCTTGCCCTTTGAACGTACCATGGTGCCTTGCGTCAGTTTGTAACGAATTTGATTCGACAGCACATTTTAGGCGCCAATTACAAGTTAGCGTTTGGAAGTATAAAAGCGACTTGGAATGAGACAGATATATTTACCAGACTTTGGATTTGTGGATATCTTTTCGAACTCGTGATTTGGCCGTGAGAGGACGATATTTGACAGCGCTGGTGTGTATTGTGGAAGGTACTAAGAAACTGTGTAATAGACCGTATTGGCTGAGTTCCGTCTACTTGCTATAATGCATAACGTTAGTTTCAAACCAACAATAACAACACTGTAACTCGTGTTTTCAACCTTAGCAACAGTGGGGGGGAATGTATAAGCGTACGTTAGAAAAATTCTCCGGACTGTAATGTAAGTTATGGCTTTTTACTTTTATTACAGTTAATGCAGCGTCAGTCTTTTGGTAGTTACACTGATCAACAGTAGCACACAACCTACCCGACTGTCTTCGCTAACGTTAATGTAGCAGATGTTTGTCAAACTATTATCTACAATGCCTGTGTCAGGTTAACGTCGAATACTTAAGCGTTAGCTGGTGTTAGTAAGCAAGGTGCTGCAGATAGCATTATGTTCTGTTTGGATATACATATAAATGAGTAGACTGTACGTTACAGTGCTGCTTCATGGTTACGGGAAGCTGATAAGTTTGCGACTTAAAATCAGCCCTTTTGTTAGCTTAACCCCCTCGCTCTGTAACTCAACGTCAGGCGGCTAGCTACAGCTGCTAACTTTATGTTAACATTAGCAACATGAAAACGATGCAGTAACGTGGCGAAGGGAACACTATGTGTTTATTTACTGCAATCCAGTGGCCAAGGTTGCAATAGTTACTTTATTAACTGGTTATTATCCCTGTAGTAACACTACCGTTACAGTCAGATTCGTATTTTGAATGTGCTTTCCTATTAGCTAGCGAGTTAGGTTGCCCCGTCTACACCTCCGCCCCCAACATAAATTGAGAGGATGAGAGCCAATCTTAGTGTCAGTTTTAGACTTCGATCTATTAAGGATTTGGTGTCTTTACAACCGACCGGGGACCTAGTTTAGCCTCGTCTCTTCTACAAAGGTCACCTGACGTGGTTAAGAGCTACAAAGAGAGTCTTTCCTTAATATATCGTCTGAATTTATTTTCGCGTTGACTCTGCGTTACTTAGTTTCGTGATCTCACGACATTCAGTGTTGTTAACCGTTTAACTTTGTAACGCGCAAACCAGATGCCCTCAACATGCACAGGCTTATTGCAGCGACGCTGTCACAGGAGGAGTCCATTCATTTCAATGGTGTTTTTAGTGTTAGAACAGCGATTCATTCTCTACAGTCACCATTCAGATTGGCATCCGCCGCATCTCACTATATCAAGGCCAGGACTTTTTTTTTCTAAAACAATACATTTTGATCAGCTCAGAAACGTATCCCTACCGATCCTTGTTGATTGTATCGACTTGTATTAAGCTAATGAAAACTATACGGACTAACCGGTAGATGGGCGGCAGTGAGATCTGACTGGAGTAATGATTAAAGTCTGACAACAGTGTAGCTGCGTGTGACCGACTAAAAGTGTAGCTGGGAGATTGACAGGCGCAAAAACCACTCATGGATATCCCTCTTTACCAATGACCCCTTCAGATTTCAAACCATGCCATCTAAAACTATAAAGAAATCAACTGCCTCCGCCAAGCCAAGAGTGAGACGGTCGCAGCCTCAGGATGACTCCGGAGACGAGCTGGATGTACCCCCTAAAGGAACCAACCCAAGTGTCACAGAGGAGGCACCGTCGACAACTGGCAAGTAACAAAGGCTGTTTTGGTGTCTGTGAATCTGAATAAGTTGTGTTCACTCGGTGGCGTTGCGTGTGTTGCTGTATTGGCTGTAGCCAGTTGGCACAGCTGTGAAGCTTCTTTTTTTTCATTACATCTCAACACGAACTTAGAATGGCTGAGATACATATATATAATTTATTTTATATATATTTTTTACCTCAAATGCCAGTATCAATAAGTGTCTTTTCTGAGATTATTTGGATGTCGTCGAGTGCACTCCTCCTCGGATCTTCCTCAACAAAAAAAGAGGTAATTTATTTTTGCAGAATGAAGTGGTAGTGGTGTTTCATTCACTTCTTACAACTTGATACTGAGTCGTTTGAATGTGAGGGGCTGAGGATGCACGTTGGCATTATTAGGGGATCTATGTATTCTCACGGACATGATGAAGTGCTTCTCTTGGACGTCTCGCTGCTAGAATTTAATTTGCTTACATCGACCCCCCCTTGCTTGTTTATGCTTATGTGAGCACAATAGATTCTGAACAGGTCGTTGTATCTTGGTGTGATGGCAGGATAGATTGGTTTTGCGTTTTGCACTACTGTCACAGTACCAGAATTTCCATGTCCATGTGTTTGAGTACAGTTCAGCGTGAGTGAAAATATGACGTTGATGGTCGAAATTCACACTTCAGCTATCTGCTGTCGACGAATGAATGTGGCGCATCCATTCGAGTGTATCAACGCTTCTCGTGAACGGCACTTGTATAATGTGGCTCGTCATTAGCGGACGTGGTCTGTGTCTGTTTTCTTGGGTTGGCTCATCTTTTTTAGAACAAAGAATAATAGCGACTGTCAACTTTCTCGGGAGACGTTGTTTGACTGCTCTCTCAACTTGCTTGCTGCCTGTGTTTTGTTTTTTTTCTCTCCCTCTCGCTCCCTCTTTTACCCCTCCCCCATGCACCACTGTCTTCCACCTGAAACGACTCGAGTAAAAGAATAAAAGTTGTACTTTTTTATGCCACAGATCCGTCTCATGGGGAAGCTGCCGAGGCGGTTGATAGTCGAACTTTGGAGGAGATTCTCGGTAGCATCCCTCCACCCCCGCCCCCAGCAATGGCCAATGAACCGGGCGCTGCTCGGCTGATGATAACACATTTAGTTATTCGCAACTTTAAGTCTTATGCAGGCGAGCAGATTCTGGGGCCTTTTCACAAGGTACGATCAAAATTGCTTACAAATGTAAACCCTGCCCGGGAAATACGTTGTTGCTGTGTTTTTACCAAGATCACATATTACCACACCTTGTAGTGTAGTGTAGTCAATTTTATTTCTCTCAATTTTCATCAGATGCAAATGAAAGCATCTGTATATTTAGGAGTGGTACACTCAAAAAATTACAAAAATATTGATGCTAGTGTATTTATTGAGATAAAAAGAATTTAAAGTGGGAAAAGTCAGACTCCTCCATTTTGAGGAATGACTGTATCTTACAAAGTGTGGTGATCTAATGGTGTGGTGATATTTTCCTTAAATGGTGTATTTCTATAAAACTTTGTCTATTCACCTTTTTCTGCTCTTATTTCTGTGCAAATATCGACTTTTTAAAATAAACCCTAAGTACACCCACTCAGTTGTGCTACTGTTAAGTGTTAATATATAACATACAGTTTAATTAGACTTTGCTGTGTTTGTGTGTGAGAGCAGCACATTTTTAATATAATCTAATTTTTATATAATTTTTTAAAATCTTCTCCTCTACCCTTTTCTCAGCGCTTTTCCTGCATCGTCGGTCCAAATGGGAGTGGGAAATCCAATGTGATAGATTCAATGCTCTTTGTATTTGGATACAGAGCTCAAAAGATCAGATCGAAAAAGCTCTCAGTGCTGATTCACAACTCTGATAATCACAAAGATGTCCAATGCTGTACTGTGGAAGTGCATTTTCAAAAGATCATTGATAAGGTATACATACATATTTATGTTTGTTGCATATATACACACTACACTCACTCTAGCCTCTACTGAATTAATCTGAAAACAATCTTAATGAAATAGGCCGACTGGAAATATTTTCTGATGGACAGATTTTTTTTTTTGAATTTTTTCCCCTCAGTGCTTATGAGATGATATTGATATTCATTTATTGCATCAGTGACTAAACACAGATTCAAATCAATCATGAAAGTTACAACTTCAACACCCACATGTGCCATAGTCAATTCATAATGTGCTAGAACTGGTCTAGCTATTTTATTAGTAATTTTATATGTCATGAACTGATTCTGCCCTACTTATATGCCCTACTTATATTATTGCACTGTTGTCAACAAAATATACGTTTGTATCAAGAGGCAAATTTAATCAGTTGTATTTAATCACAAAATATCAGATAGATATCTCTAGTGCGTCAAATCAGTGTTAAATGTGTTTCTATATTTGATCTGCCACAGTGGGTGTGAGTGTTGCTTTGACCTCTGAATATATCATTACCTTTCTGTTTTGATCACCAGGTCACAGAAAATTTAAGTTACGTTTTTATTCTAATGGCATAATTCGGTGAACTCCACTGGAAATACAATCTTCAATTTATGAAGCTTAAAAATATTTTTTAAGATGTGATGTACACAAGATAAATTAGTATACCCATTTCTAAAATTAATGTTTGGCAGTGACCCAGGTTTTGCATTGGATCAGTCTCAACTTGTCTGATTTTAAATTTTGCAACTGTTGCAAGATAAAAATTAAATTGTATTTATTTAGTTTGTCTGTGAGTATAGATGGCCTGAATGTGCTTATTTATTTTTTAAAACACACCTTACTTAATTGTTTTTAATGTGGGGTGTTTTTAGTCCATCAACCCTCTGTGTGTTTTTTATATCATTAAATGCGTAGAGCTGTTTGTTTCTTCTGAACTGTTCTACACTAAGCTGCTCTGTCCTCTACCCCTCCCCCCTCTGAGCCAGGAAGGAGATGACTACGAAGTTATTCCCAACAGCAAGTTCTATGTTTCCAGGACTGCCAACAAAGACAATTCCTCAGCCTATCATATCAATGGCACGAAAGCCACATTCAAAGAAGTGGGGTCTGTACTCCGAAGCCATGGTATTGACCTTGACCACAACAGATTTCTGATCTTACAGGTAATTGTAATGTTTCTAATATAATTTCCTTCCCTACTTCTTACTCTCCTTTTTTTAATCCCTGCTGTGTACATCCCATTCTATCAGAAATTTCCCACTCTTTGCCCTCTGCCCATTTCTGAGTTATTTTATATTTAAATGTTCCATGGCTCCCTTAAATCCACGCCTCCCTATGGGAATAACCTGTTGCACTGGAATTGTAAGGGGGAGGATGTGCCCTCTGCCAGCCCTTAGACTGCTATAGCAGCGCATCATGGTTTGAAACAATGTGGAAAAGTTGCGAACCATAATTTGCTGCTTTAGAATTTTAAGGAAAAATGCAAGTTTTATCTATGCATGGACCTGGACATGAGGAGCTGTAGTGGAATACTAACTCAGACTTTAGAGGTGGGGATCTTTGATTGGGTTGACCCACCAGTGAGGACAGCTTGGATCTCCCTTCCCCTCCCTTTCCCATCTACTTGCCACGCTTTAGCAGCACGTAAATATTGGCGTGTGAAAATAGACCCCAACCCCAATATTAGCAGTGCTGCTTCAGTGTGGCTGGATCAAACACCCTCCATTACCATGGCTTTAATATTGGTTCAATTTCTTTTCTTCAAACATGAATGTAATGCATTTTCTATATTTTTAAATGATTTTTCTTTATTTAAAAAATAATTTAGCATGGTTTTGCACTGAGTCTGAACGGGTTCACTTGTTACATGTGTGACTTACCCATTATTACTGATTAATCCAAGGTTTATAGGGCGATGATTCAGGCAAGAGCACAACAAAATGGCTGATTATGTCTTTCTTGTTGATATTTTTAAATTTTATTTCATTATTTTTACAGTTTGTGTAGTTTCAGGTGAACATGTTGTTTCTGCCCACTACTGTGGTTTTGTGGTTAAGTGGTTGATTACATGTGTCCTGCTTGACGTTTTTCATGCATATGTGCATGTTCCATCTCATTTTCCTTGAATGTTAGACGTTCAGCTTTCTGTCACTGACATGGCTGTATAACTATGGGTAGAGGCTTTAGCTTGTTCTTCAAGGTCATTTTTCCAGGCCTCTGGCTAAGGGGAAGCTGTCTATTTTTTGCACTGGTCAGAGCAGTACATGACGTGAGATCCCCCAACCCTTACCCCCCTTTCTCTACTTGCTTCTCTTTTTCTTTATAACATAGGAGCATTATTCTAAGATAGCTCAAGAAATGAATTAAATGAACATATGTTTAGTCAAAAAAAATGACATGGGAGATTTGTCACTTACAATGGGCCAAGTAGTCTATACATGTACTGTATCTGGAAATTTAGCCAACTCCTAAGAAGCAACTTTAACACAAGTTCTTGTTTATGAGTCAATGTGGTAAGATGATTGTGTGTTATTAATGTATATGCGTAATTTGAAGCATGTTTAGCATTTCTTACTGTGTTTTCTAATTCATTGTATTCAATCATATCTATTATTTTTTGATAAAGTAGCTATCAATTTAAAAATATTTTGTTTTTGTTTTTTGTTTCTCTGAACGGAAAAAATGTGAGGGTTTTTTTTCCTCAAAGGGAACCCGTGGAAAAGAATATGTGTACATGAACATGTGTGTGGGGAGGTATTGTAACTCTTAGCTCTGTTTTCTATAAATGACTGCATGTATGTCTGTCATTTGGTGTTCTGGGCTGTACATAGGGTGAGGTGGAGCAGATTGCTACGATGAAGCCTAAAGGTCAGACAGAGCATGATGAAGGCATGCTGGAGTACATGGAGGACATTATCGGGTCCTGCCGTCTGAAGGAGCCCATCCAAACCCTGTCCCGTCGCGTTGAGCTACTCAATGAGCAAAAAGGAGAGAAGGTGACTTACACTCTTACAATGTATTCTCACACACTCAAACGCCAACTAACTTTCCTTCCCGTGTCCTGGCTGCATACTTAATAGTTTGAAGAGGTGTGTGCAAATTAAATATTGAAGACTGTACAATTTTTTCATTTACATGTTAGTACTAGGGTAACAAGGCACTATGTAATAAAATAGATAATGTAAAAAATGTTTGTTGGGGCTTTCTTCTTTTCTTTTTTTAATTTTAGAAACATTAATGTTTATTGCAGTTTGACATTAATTGTTATTTCTTTACTGTCCTAGCTAAACCGAGTGAAGCTAGTGGAACAGGAGAAGAAAGCATTGGAAGGAGAAAGGAACAAAGCCGTGGAGTTTCTCACTCTGGAGAATGACATTTTTAAACACAAGAGTCAACTTTACCAATATTATGTGTGAGTGCACCAACACAATCTCTCTGTTCTGTACATAACAGATTAAAAATTAAGTTTTATTTAGACTCAAGATTAATTTATATCATATCTGCCATCAGTCATGATCTACAGAAGCGCGTGGTGGATAAAGAGCAGGAAAAGCAGAAGATATTGGAGGACACCAAGGAACTCTCAGAAAAAAATGCAAAGATATCACAGATGATGACGAATATGAACAATGACCTGAAGAATGTGGAGCAGTATGTTATTTTATTTTATTACTAAAGTAATTTTTGTCCTTCCCCATTGTTTACCAAAGTAACACTTTGGTATGCAATGTATGTATTTTGTATCATATTCAGATAGTTAATTTTAGATATTTCAGTTTGTCCTGGTAGGACTGACTTGAATGAAGTTTTAAAAATGCTGTCCTTTCACCAGGAAACAAAATAAACTCAACAAGTACATTGAGACCCAGAAGGAGAAGTTCACCCAGTTGGACCTCCAAGATGTTGAAGTGCGAGAGAAGATAAAACACTCCAAAAGCAAGAACAAGAAACTGCAGAAACAGCTGGAAAAGGACAAAGAAAAGGTATGTTAGCTGTTGTGAGTACAGTGTTCAATAACTCAATTTAATTTGGCATTGCTATTTGGTACTCGACTTTTTCCCCACACAGTTTTAGAGGCACACCGCACATCTCCGGAAAAGCTGTTATCACTTTGTATTACAGTTGTAATTTATTTTTTCTTAATTATGAGTTTTAAATTGTCTGCCTTCACAAAATGCAAATGCCTCCAGCCTTTTACCCTTTTGTGAAAATACAAAACAATGCTAGATATTATTATCATTATTATTGTTGTTGTTGTTGTTATGAGTATGACTGAAAAATCTTGATGTGCTATTTGAATAAGTTTTTCAATATTTTAGTTTCCCTAATTCTTCCAAATGACACTATCCTGAGGAAATAAACCATTAAATGGTCAAACTTCAGATCAGATTTGATGGCATGTTCTGTCACAAACTAACCACTAGGGGACTGTAAAGTAAAACACAAGTTGGTTGTTAGTGTTTGCCCCATTCCACTGTTAACCCAGTCTCTGTCTCTGGGACGAGTGTATTGTACACTTGAGCACTTTACCCAGTGACTTTTTCCATACAAATCAAGTTCACACTTCTGAATGTGTAGCACAGTGGCTCATAACTGACACTGGAAAAACATATTTAGTCTACTTACTTTACACCATATCTTGGAATGTTTACATTTCAGTGGTAAAGCACTATTGGTCTGCAGTTGTTAGGAGTATGTTTTAATGTGCCCTCAATTATAAACAACCGTAGCTGCTGTTGCTTGGAATCCAGACAGACACATTTAATTTTTTTGTGCATTCTCTTGCCTTGTTCATCTTTCAGCTAGAGGAAGTGCGCAATGTACCAGCTAACAGCAAACAGGCCATCTCTGAGGCAACAGCTCGCAAGGAAGAGTTGGAGAAGCAGAAGGTGAAAGAGGAGGAAAAATTGAAGGAGGTCATGGAGAGTCTGAAGGAAGAGACCAGTGGCTTACAGCAGGACAAAGAGGTGTGTGTGTTAGCTGTTGCACACTTTGCACACTGATTTTTTTTTTAAATTGCTTTGTTTAAATAAAATCTCATCTCCATTTAAAACCACAAATCTCATATTCTCCAGTCCAAAGAGAAAGAGCTGATGGAACTCAGTAAGGCTGTAAATGAGACCCGTTCCCGCATGGACCTGGCTCAGTCGGAACTTGACATCTACCTTAGCCGTCACAACACAGCTTTGACACAGCTCAACACGGCGAAGCAAACACTGCAGACAACCTCTGACACCCTGCGAGAGCGCCGCACTGCCATCAAAGATTTAGAAGTTAAAATACCCCAGAAAGAACAGGAGCTCAAGAAGGTAAAGCCAAACATCGACATTTACTGTTGACATATCACATCTGGTTACTAAAACTATTACACATATCTTGGTTTTCATTACATCTGTGTAGTATCTACTCATTGGTAATTGTAATTTGTGTGATTTTTTTTTTCTTGAATTGTTCCCTCCCTTCCTTTCTGCAGGATGAGGGAGAACTGGAGCAGCTTATTAAAATGGATAATGACACTAGAGAAGTAGTGAGGGAAATGAGGCAGAAGGTCAATGAAGCCAAGAGCTCTCTGTCCTCCAACCGCAGTCGAGGCAAGGTCCTGGATGCCCTCATGCAGCAGAAGAAGAGGGGCATAATCCCTGGCATCTTTGGAAGATTGGTACAAAAAAACAATAACATTATTTACATGATAACTCATAAGGGATTTCATGTTGGCATGGTGTACACAAAAGTTGAGTCTTATATGCTAAGATCAAACGCTAATGCATGCAAATGCTAAATCAACTTCCTTTTAAAAATGTCCAAGACTTTTAAAGATGTCTGAAGATTTTACTAAAAAATCCTAAAACCTTATTTACTATTGCTTATTTGTGCTTCTAGGGAGACCTTGGAACCATCGATGAGAAGTATGATGTTGCTATTTCGTCTAGTTGTGGTGCTCTGGACAACATCGTGGTGGACACCATTGACACAGCTCAAAAATGTGTCACATTCCTAAAGGAACAGAACATTGGTTTTGCTACTTTCATTGGTCTTGACAAGGTAAAGAAAATTGCCCTCAATCTAGAAGAGTGTATAGCAAATGACTGGAGCTTGATTGATTCAGCATATTTGTGATGTACTGTGCATGATGCACTCCAGACTCTTTACCCACTCATGGGAATGGCTTTGTCCAATTAAAGGAATGGTTTCTGTAATGCCATCTCTTTCCTGGCTTTCTTTTTTCAGATGAAAGTGTGGGAGAAAAACATGGCTCCCCTTTGTACTCCAGAGGACTGCCCCCGTGTCTTTGACATGGTGCGAGTGATAGATCAGAATGTGCGACCAGCTTTCTATTTTGCCCTAAGGGACACACTGGTTGCCCAGAACATGGAGCAGGCTACAAGAATAGCCTTCCAGAAAGACAAGCGCTGGAGAGTGGTCACCCTGAAGGGACAGATAATTGAGATGGCTGGTGGGTGATCTATTCCTGTCATAACTTTGGCCTTTGGTCTTTTTTACTTTCCTAAAGGGCTTTTTAGCGAAGCAAATAAAGTCTGTATCTACAAGTCAAGACTTTTTTTCCATCATTTGTGGTCTGATGTGTACTCAACAGGTACCATGACTGGGGGAGGAAGAGTAATGAAGGGCAGAATGGGCTCCACTATTACCACAGAGGTCTCCCAGGAGGAGGTGAGTGCAAAATACAAACATTCGTAAAATAGTGGTTCTAACTGGCCCAACCTTCAAACCAATGTACAGTTAGTGGTACTTCAAGGTGACCAGGAATAGGAAATGATTAATACAGCTGTGCCCAATCTATTGCTCTCATGAGCAATGTAGCAACAAACATGCTTATAAACAGAAAGTACAGAAGAACCAAGGTTGCATTTATTGCCATTTAGCCCTAATATGCAGAATGTTCAACAATTTTCCTTCCATTGGGCATAATTTCAATTTACCCAAGTTTACTCACCTTCAATGGAGACCCATTTACTCACCCAAAGTAGGTCAAGAAAACTTAATACACGATTCTTTCTGCAAACCAAGAGCACTGAGTTTTACTTGACGTTTTCATCAGATGGTCACCACAACGGACAATTAGTGTCTGGAACATGATGATTTTCATGTGTTCTCTGCAGGTTGATCGTATGGAGAGCAAGCTGAATGAGAAGGTTCTGAAGCTGAATGACTGCCAAGAGCGAAAGCTGCAACTCGAGGACAACGTTCAGCGCCTGCGGCAACAGCTCAGAGACATGAAGAACACCCTGGAAAAATATGCCAACAGCATGACAGTACATCAAATACACTTCCTCTTTTCATTAACTGTTAACTTTTTCTCACTCTCACTTTTTTGTGTGTGTTTGTGACTTGAGCTTCCCCTAAGCATGCTTTTGCTTCATTTTCTTCTCACTTCAGAGTCTAGCTGAACAGGAGACTCACTTGAAACTTCATATCAAGGAACTTGAGGCTAACTTGCTGGCAGCTGCTCCAGACAAGGCCAAACAGAAGCAGATGGAGAAGAGCCTGAAGGACTTCAAGAACGGTAGGCTCCTCCAGTTAACCACAAAGAAAATGTTGCCAGTTTTAAATTATCAGACATTATTAACTTAATGTTTGAGGCCATGTTAGATCAAATTGTAATCAATCAATTTTACACTAATTATAGAGATGTTTTTTTATTTTTCAGTTTTAATGTCCACATTAGTCTACATGTTCTTTCAAGGGTAGTCCCACTCTCCAACATGAATATTACCACTCTGTCTTATTCCATATTCACTCCTACTTTCTCAGATTATGATGTGGCATCTAATAAGGCAAGAAAGGTGGAAGATGAGGTGAAACGGCTCCACAACCTGATTGTAGACATCAACAGCCACAAGCTAAAGGCTCAGCAGGACAAGCTTGACAAGGTCAACAAGGAGCTGGATGACTGCTCCTCCACCATAACCAAGGCCCAAGTAGCCATAAAAACTGCTGACCGGTAAGGAAGTGATACACTTTAGTTTTTTTTAAGCACTACCATTCTAACCTAAGCACTAACAGCTAATATTTGCGTGTTTACTTGTCTACATCTCCTCTGCAGCAATCTGAAGAAGTCTGAGGAGAGTGTGAATCGTGTGCAGCTTGAGTTGGAGGAGAATGATAAGTTAATGGCTGAGCTCACAGAACAACTGACGAAACTGGAAGACGAGGCAGGGAAGGTCATGATGTCCTGTCAGGAGGCTGAGGTTAGCGTGTGTAATTTACTTCGCGTTAAGTACTTGTTTAGGTTTTCTCAAAGAAAACATAACTGTTGCAAAACAAGTATTGTATAGTGTATGAAGTATCTGAAAATCTGACAAGAAATTACACATTTTACAAATAAGTACTTTTTTATTTTTTAACCTCCAGGCTGAACTTCCTGAGGTGCAGGAGCAGTATCAGGGGGTGCTGAAAGAAATAAAGGTCCTGCAGCAGCAGGAGCACGCACTGCAAGAGGAGTCTCTCAGTGTCCGGCTCCGCATCGAGCAGATAGAGACCAACATCACCGAACACAATAACAAGATCAAACACTGGCAGAAAGAGGTGGGCGAGGAAAAGCATGTCTGTATGTGCACAGGAGTAACTTTGTAGGTTCTACTGTTACTGATGAAAACGTAATCACATGCTTCATGTACTTTCCCTTCCCAAAATAATGTGGATGTGGTTTAATTACTGTTGAAATGACTATTCAGTTATTTTAGTTATAGAGCTTTGCTTTAATTTAACGCAATTCTACTTGTTTAGCTTATTACTACATTTGTTATTGACTGATTCCTACAAGCTCAATTATTTTACCTTATTTTCAATTATATATATTTTCTTAATCTCAGATTTAATCTAATACTAGTACTAATTTTGACTGCTGTCACAAATGTAAACAATATGGACTTTGGATTAATATTGTCAATATTCGTCAGGCCAGCAAGTTGTCCCTTCACACCATTGAAGACCAACCCCCAGAGGAACTTCCTGTTCTAACACCCGCTGAACTTGAAAAAATCTCTGATCCCAATGTCATTATCAACAAGATGATCGTGTTAGAAACCCAGTGCGCTCAGATGAAGCCCAACCTCGGAGCCATTGCTGAGTACAATAAGAAGGTATGAAGAGACAAGCGTAGCTCTACATACTAAATTTTGTAATTTCACTTTAATTAATTTGTGTCTATTTTCTAAATGGTAATAGCTAAAAATGAAACTGTGGAAATATAAGGAAATTTGGATCACAATTTCACCAAATCAAAACACAGCTGAGCCACAGTTTCCTGATGTGTCACTGTGTTTTCAGGTGGAGCTGTACCTGCAGCGTGTTGCTCAGCTGAAAGAGATCACTGCAGAGAGGGACATGTTTAAAAATGGCTATGACAACCTGCGCAAACAGCGCCTCAATGAGTTCATGACTGGGTTCAACCAGATCACAAACAAGCTGAAGGAAAACTACCAGATGCTTACACTTGGTGGTGATGCAGAGCTGGAGCTGGTGGACAGTTTAGATCCCTTCTCTGAGGGCATTGTGTTCAGGTAATATTTTATTTTTTGGTGTGTTTGCTTGTGTTCTTTCCGGACATTAATCCTGCCCTGTTTGTTTTAACACTTCTTCTGCCTCTCGTTTATGAAGTGTTCGTCCTCCGAGGAAGAGCTGGAGGAAGATCTTTAACCTGTCAGGAGGAGAAAAGACCCTCAGCTCCTTAGCTCTGGTGTTTGCGCTACACGACTATAAACCCACACCTCTCTACTTCATGGACGAGATAGATGCTGCTCTTGATTTCAAGAATGTCTACATTGTTGCTGCTTACATTTATGTGAGTATGGCTGTGTTTTCCTGACCAGGCTAGCTGCATGTTATAGTTATAGGTTCATGGTCTTTGGGGTTTAAAGATTATTTTACAGGCAATTCACTTTAGTCTTTGTTACAGTTAGTAAATGCTCAGTTGTGACAAATCTCAAATCACTTATCGCTCATGAGGTCTGTTATTTTTTCCCCTCCCCCTTTCCCTTCTGCAGGAACAAACAAAGAATGCTCAGTTCATCGTCATCTCTCTGAGGGACAACATGATTGAGTTTGCTGATCGGCTCATTGGCATCTACAAAACTGACAACACCACTAAAAATGTGGCAATCAACCCCAAAACCATAGTGTTGAAAGAACCTGGTGATTCCCCTGCTCAAGATGGTGTTTCTTCTAACACCCATAAAGATCTCATCTTAAAAGTTTGAATATATTCTGGTTATGGTTTCTTGAAACCTGTTTTCTTATATATTTTGGTCTCTTATATATTTTTGTAAGCTATTTACACTTAATAAATTTTGTACATGGGAGCCTTTGGTGTTATAAATTTTATCCATCAACAAAAGAATCCCTGTGATAATACAAGTCAAATGGATGGTAAACAAATCAGAGATATTAGTTAACAGGCAAGCCAACAATATATCAATCAGCACCAACTGCACAACACGGAAAAGCACAATAACTTTAAATACTACAGAAATGTAATGGATATGAATATGTTTATTGTAACATTTTTAAATACATGTTTTGAGTTAATCTTAAGTGACATTAAAAAAAATACTGCTAACAGGTCCAGGGACTATTTGTTAGAAACTGGATCTATTCTGCTAAAAATCTGTGTGGGATCCAGCACAGTGTCGGTAAAGGTTCGACCGAAAATCATTTTCTGTGGAGTTTGCATGTTCTTCCTGTCTCTACATTTGTTTTCGCTGGGTATTCCATTTTACTTTCACAGTCCAAACATATGCTTATTGAGGTTAGGTTCAGTGGAGAGTCTAATTTGACCAGAGGTGTTAATGTGTGAATGGTTGTCTCTATATTGGCCCTGAGATAGGAGAGGATGGCAACTTGTCCAGGCTGTACTGCGCCAAATGCTCAGCGTCAGCTGGGACTGGCTTCAGTCCACCCCCACCCCTGACACAATAAGAAAAAATGGTCGATAATAAATGACCACCCTTGTGCTGTTTTATAACACAAGAAGGCACTAACTTCAGTAAGAAGTATTGGTCCTGATAGAATCACAAGTCCCGACAATAACGCTATCAAGTGTGGCCATGAAAAGGCATGAGAGTTTAAATGCACAGAACCACTGGGCATCACTGCAGTTTGATCTGAAGAGGCTTTACATTAGATCCACTGTGTCTGGTACCACTCAGCCAGCTCTGTATTTCACATGCTGCTCAAGTCCTTCTCAACTGTTTTGTTTAGGGAGATGCATGAGTAACTGCCAATGTCCCAAGCTCTCTGATAACTTAAATGTGTCACTGCATGATGGGAAGGGAAACTCCACTGCTTTCTACACACCTCAGTCTATGCCAAAAAACATTGTGATTGACATGAATTATGACACAGGCCTCGCCACAGTTCTTTCCTTTGACCACAGCAGACATCACACATACACATCACAGTTTGGCCCCGTTCAAACTTGCTCAAATCCTGACACCTTCCCATTTTCCCTGCTTCTAACCCCATCGACTTTGAGGCCAAAGTGTTCACTTGCTGCCTTATATATCCCTCCCACCACCAGGTGCCATGATGAAGAGAGAATCAGTGTTATTCACTTCACCTGTCAGTGGTCATATGATGATACACTTACCTATAAGGCATTCTGTGATGTGATCAAACATGGAGGTCATTTACAGGCTTTCCCTGTGTACATCAGGTTAACATCATATAAATATTATTGTTAATGCATTTATCAAAGGTGGAGCTGTTTGTGCTTGTTATGGTTTTATTTCTTATTCAGATCTATAATGACCCTTTGTTATAATTTTCTATAGACGAATAGTCAATATCTATATATTTGTTATTTTCAAAGCCTGCATTTTTCCAAGAAAAAGGAAAAGGGACCTGCAAAGCATTGTGGTCTATTAAAGCTACTTTCACCAACAAGGGCTCAGTGTTGGATGTTTTCTTCCCCTCTTGTTTGATGGCAGTTGGCAAACTATTTTTAGACGCACTACTGCCCAATAACACCACACAACAACACTTGCAATTCTAAACACAAACCCCCACAACACAACACATGGATCATTGTTTACATGCGTTAAATATGTTTATACAGTAAAAAATGAACATCAAAAGGCAGCAGCAGCTGTTGTTCTCTGTAATGGGGAAGTGTGACTTTCTCAGCTTCTAAATAAAAGCTGCAGGTTTCAGTCAGGTCTGTTTCAGTGGGATGTGGTCGGCTGCTGCCTTTTAGCCAACTGAGGAGAGCTGTGTGAACCATCTCTCCACGGTTGCCTCCATCACAGAGTACGCTGACCCTGCCATGTCCACAACAGACGTGATGAGTTCACTGCCCGTGCTGTGGACTAACTCACTGAACTGAGTCAGCAGAGAGGCTCTGAGTGTTTCCACACTGACTGGGTTCATCCACAGCACTGCCAGCAGCAGGAGGAGGAGGAGGAGGAGGAGCCAGGGCCCGAGCAGCACCACAGATGGAGTGAACCCACACCACACGTCGTGCAGCGGGCTGTTGGCCTGATCCCTCCCTGCCTCAGCACCAACACCACCACCACCACATCTGGTGCAGCAGCTCACCTTAGGAACAGGTGCTTCCTCCAGGCTTCCAATGGTCACAGCAGGCCAGCGCTGCTGAAGGTACTCTGCGGCCCGGGGGCTGATGGAGAGGTTTATCACTGAGGGCAGAGGAGTTTCAATAAAATCCTCCACCCTCTCTCGGAAGATATGCACCTTCTCCAGGAAGACCAACGGCGAGTCCTCTTCCTCTACTGACGAACCCAAGGAAACCAGGTCCAGCTTTTCTTCCTGAGGAAAGAAGACCGTTAACAGTGCTGGAGCGCATCAGTGGTGATTAAACTACAAGCTGTTGACGAAATGAAGCAACACTATGGTACTAATTTAACTGCCATTTTAAAAATAAATAATGCTGAAGTGTTAAGTTTAGCGTTTATATATTTATACATTGAATACTTGTTGGTTTGATCTGACTGTCCAAAACAATAAATCTGAAAATGGCAGCTTACTTTTAGCTTCAACATCCAAGCTGTGACCTCAGATGTATCTGATGTCACACTAAATAATTTAGAGGTGCCTGAAAACCACCACAAACACGGACACCTCACATCAACCAGAGCCCATCACTGAACGTAGCTCAATGGAAAATTATACCTTGATGAAAACGTGTGCTCTGAAATGATGTAAAACAGCCTTGAAACACACCTGTAGTTCCTCCACTCTGTGGATGAGTGGGTCGTAAGCCCGGGAAACCTCTGCGGCAGCTTTATCCAGGGCCTCCATGAATTCTTGCCTTTTCCTGGCCAGCAGTCCCTCTAGTGTCTGGAAAAACTGATTCACTTCCTGGCGGTCCTGCCTTACCAGAGCCTCACAGCGGGCCTTCTCCTGCTCCAGCTGCTCCCCTAGCCGACAGGCCTAGCAGAGAGGGAGGAGATGGCACTGAGCACAACTGGAATATTTCTGGACTATGTATTTATTTAAATCGAATCAGTTGCAATGCCAAAAAATAAGCATCAATATTAGACAGGAGTCATATTTAGAGGGCCCCCTCACCTGTGCCCATCGCTGGTCAGAGAGTCTGGCCAGCAGTAATGATGGGGTCTGCCTCTCCCTGATGAAAGCCGTCTGCAGGTCGTCTATTGGGTGGCCCTGGTGCTGCCCAACAGTCAGGCAGAGCCCACAGATCATCTGTCGATCCTGGATGCAGTACATGTTCAGAGGCTGCCTGCTGTGCTCGGGGCAGGAGGGGGGTCGTGGCTCACTGTCCCTCTGGTACTGAGACAGCCAACATGATAACAGACATACAAGACAGCTGAGCACAAAGCGAAGCGACAAATAAACGATCATTCAGAGGACTTTACACAGACAAAATGTTTCAGCTGAACACAAGTGGTTCTCTCCTACTTTCTCAATGATGGCCCGCAGGGACACGTTGGTGGGCAGACCGTCTATACCCGTTGGGGGCAGCTCCATCACGGTGCGACAGTTGGGACATTTTAATGGAAGACGGAGCGGACGCCAGATAAACTGGTTAGTAGACACCTGAATCAAGTTCTCCAGGCAGGTCTTACAGAAGGTGTGTGAGCATGCCAAGACCCGAGGGTCAGAGAAGAGAGAGTAGCACACAGAGCATGTCAGGTCCTCCTCGAGGCTGTCCATGGTGGAGAAGAGGGGCCAGGATCAGGACTAGGGGTTAGGAAGAAGAAGATGGCAGGACAGCAGGAAATGGTGAAAGGCTACATCTTGCATCTGTCCAGCAAAACATATAAACTTGCTACAACCGTATTGTGACATTAGTACAACATTAAAAAAAAAACATTGGAATAGACTTGAGTGACCAACTATTTAGTAAGTACTTCAGTAGTAAGTACTGAAATAGATACTTCTCTTTGTTATATTTATAAATGAGTAAGAAAATATTTAGATTACTTGATAATTAAAAACTATTCTTTAACTAAGGTTAAGTAGAAAGAAAAGATGAATGCCACTCGAATGTGGTATTTTCATCACTGTGTCAAACCCATTCTTCATTAGCATCACCACACACTGTTATTGTTATACACTTAGTGTCCACAGTTAAAGTAAACCAGTTGGTACAGGGGCCTGTTGTGTGAATCATCTTTGTTTACTTTGAGGAAACATCATAAGCACATTTGGAATGACAAACTCTTGTTATACATTTTAATTAAGGCTTGTGTAGTAGTCTCACTCACACACTCATACTGCTTTTAGCTTCCCTCTGCTGCACCAGCTATAACCATGCTAAAAACAAAAGTTAATCAACACACTAACACAATAGTATTAGTGGCATTTAAAAGTGGCAGACTAACTGTACTGACAGTATTAGACAGCGCTGAGTCCTACCGCCATGAATGGATGAGCAGATCTTTTCCTGAAAAACAATGAAACTGCCAAAAACAAGGCTCAGCTCATGTTACAGGGTCGGTTATGTTGTGTTTTGTTGTGTGTGTGTGCGTGTGTGTGTGTGTGTGCGTGTGTGTGTATGGGCTCTCTCTAGTTACAGCCAGCTCCCCAGCAACAACAGAAGGCCTGATGACAGCACCCACCCAGTCCCAGCTCCCACAGACAGACTGTTACCGGCTATTCAGCTGAGCAACCATGCACAAAAACAATGTGTACACAGCCATGTTGGCGCCCGGATTCAAACCGGTTACAAGTTCACTGCTGCTGATTCATCGTTATTATCATGAAACGTATTGACCGCACCTTTACTGAGAAATAGAAGCTAGTTCGACTGACCACTTTTAAAGTAACCTGGGTCCGTTTAAACTACATCGATTTTTAATCCTCGTCGTTTAGATTAAAGGCTCCGTTCACCCTTTTCTTTTGGGGGTGCATGTGATGAAACTTTGGCCAAACTTCAACCACACGATGTCACGTCAATAAAATAATCAACCATCAACCGTCTAGCACATTACATGTTTCGCTTTTACTTTCTACAGACAAGTCATACTTTTGTTATCGTCAGTTTCACCATTAATTCTTTGTCTTAATTAAAATATATACTTTCACAATTCATTCAACTTGATGCTTTCAACAAAAAATATTGATTTAAAACTCACCGTCTGGTCGGCGAAGTTTGTCATTAACTGAGTTTTCATTTCCGGTTCCCTCTCGTGCTGCCTTCAAGTACTCTCGGTAAATTCCCAACGTATTGACTCTATCGAGCAACAAAAGGCGAGCATTTGAAACACAATTTTCCAAGTGCATTCTATTGAATAAACATAAAAGTAAACGTATTTGGCAATGTTTCGCGATTTACTTACAAATACTTTTTTTTCGGGAATGGCTTATTCACTCTAAAAACTCTCGCCACCATTTCTCACCGCTGACCGCTTAATGCATCATTTTTTGACTTCCACTTGTGCGCATGCGAATAAACGTACTCTCTGGCCAATCAGGCTTCGCTTTTTCTCGATTTGAATTCAAGTTCATCCATTGGGAAAACCATAAAGCTTGGTTGTTATCAACCGTTTAGCAGTAGTAAAATTTGACACAAAAGTATTACTGATCACCAGTAAATTATTACACATCACCAGACCACACACACACACACGCACACACTCTCAAGGTGGGTTTCACAATTTATTTTCTCAAAGACAACCTATTCTGTAGCCTACCTCCCCAAAAAGGCTTTTGGGCAAACCACCATTTTTCTTCCACTTAATAATTTTAGATTTGAAACCACATGTTTGCTAACAAGGAATGCTGCAAAAAATACCCCTATGTTCAACAGAAGGTTTATGAGCACAATGTGTTATCATTTACTACAGTGTTTGAGGTTAACACAAAAATAGAGAAGGATAAGCTTGTACACCTAGCTGGTATAAGAGAAAGAGGAGTATGGGGCTAATTTAGCAAGGTACTAAATGTACAGCAAACTTGTTCATGGGTTTATTCATTATTCAGGAGACTCCATTAAGGACAACTCCCCAAATCCCCTTTGACCTTGAGAAAAGGGCGGTTAAATCCCCTCTTAGTCTAGCTGAGATACATAAGCAGATTCATTACTGCTGCTCCTGAAATAGTCATTATTTTCTCAAGTATCACTAAAAAGCATCATTGGATTACTCTAGAAGTACAACAAAGATTGTGGTGGAGTGATGCATACTGTCGAGGTTGTTGGCAAGTCGAAACCTATGAAACCAACCAACACACCTTCAGAAAGACTTCAGGCCTCACTTTGCAGTACATGTGCAAAACCATAAAGATTATTTAACAAATTTGACATTAGTGGGGGGCAAGGGATGGGGAAACATGTAACATCTAAGCACAGTTTTACTTAAAATAAAAATTACACTGTATCCACAGCCTAAGGAAACTAAAATATCCTAAAAAATAACTGTGCTATAGTTTAGTACATGCAAAGGTTATGATTCACAATCCTACATGAAATGGCCATTGTTCTTTTGTCCCTTGGTGATAAGTCAAAGCTATGGCAACAATACTGCAAAGCAGTGATTTTGCTGAAAGATGAAGGACAAATAATTAGAGTCACAAGGGGAACAGGTCATTTGTTTGATTATAGTGATGGTGTCAGAGTTTCACAGCATCAAGCCCATGTTTGGTGCTTAGTTAGGTAAGGGTTCTGTCTTGAGGGTGGAATATGATAATCGTCAATCACCTTTACAGAAGCAATGAAACTAAAAGCTGAAACTAAAAAAATAGCATAAAAAGGAACACACTGGAGGCAAAAAGAAAAGCCCAAAAGCCACCGAATGCATCTTAATACAATGCACTGCTGCTCCACTCGTGCCATTAGCATTGTCCAGTGTCAATTAATACCAACATAACAATAACCAAAACAAAACATAATCCTTGTGATGACGATTTTTTTTTTCATATCCAAAGTTCTTCCTTTTAAGGGATACAGAGGATCAGCCTCTCTTTCAAAGGCAGAATTTCTCTCCTGAAACCTTTGATAACCTTATTGTTGCGTTTCTCAATTCAATTTTGTTTCTCTTCAGATGTTGTATTTGTATCTTTTTCCTCGTCTCTGCATGCGTTCTCACCAGCCTTGCATACTCCCAGTCACGCACGCAGCCAAGCACACACACCTCATCCGTCCATTCTCTCGCACATGCGTCACGCGCAGCCGGACTCCTGGCCCCACCCACCAGAGGGAGAGGATGGTGCCCCTTTCAGGGCGTCGAGTTGGAGGAGATGAACCTGGCTCCTCAGCAGTGAGTCCAGACATTCATACACAATGGGTCCATTCACACACATGTCTGATAGCGTGGCCGATTGGGGGAGGGGCACGTTGAGGGTGGCACCCTCTCTGGTCGGAGGACCGCAGAATTGTGATGGTTTGTGGTTCATCTCAGTTCTTAATTATATTTATATTCATTTCTTGATTTCTTATTGGATGTCCTTGGTTCTTCCTGGATAGACATCGAGTTATTTTGTTGTCATTAGAAGTAGTTTTCAGAAGACGACAGCTCCAATAACGCAGGGGTTATGTCAGCATGTCTCTCAACGCATTCGATGTTGATGTTTTGCTTTTTTGCAACATGTAGCCACTCATACTCACTCGCACCCACTCGCCATCTCAAACTTCATTTGGGCTGGTTCCCATGGAATGCCAAATGAAATCCACACATTTTTCTCTCAGATAAGATGCAGCCATGGATCCCACGAGCTAAGCACAATGGATCAAATTTCTCACACTCTCGCTCTCTCTCGCTCTTTCTCTCCTAATTTTTTTTATGTTGAACAGAGTGCTGCATCGTGAACAAAACTCCAGAATACCCCACATGCTGTCTAGAACTGGAATCCTTCAGCTGGCACGTTGGCTGAATTAAAGCCATAAGTTCCGCCCTGGATGGCGTCTGGGACCAGGTTGGTGTCTTCATCAATCTGAAAGATGAATATTACAACACAACATTACCAATGGACAGAAGAAAACAACAGTGGATCGGAGGGGTTCAACACATAGTGAGCCAACTAGTGTAAAGAAAATTTATATTCCAGAGCCGCATGACACTGACTTATGTAAGAGGGTAAAAATATTGCATTGATGGTTGAAACTCATACTACTACATAGTATGAATACATAAATAATACTTACATCATCAGACGAGAAGAATTGATCAATAATTTCATAAGCCAATTTGTAGATATCTTCATTTTCATGATTCTGAAGTTGTTCCACCTTTTCCAAACCTGTGGGACATATTTGTACAGCATTCAATCACAAATCAACAATTTGTTTTAATAAAGTGAAAAAAAGACTGACGGTAGAAGAGGACCTCACCTCCGCATTCCTCAATGAGGTTAGCAATGGTTTCAGCTTCATCATCAGCCATCTTGAGGATATTGTTTAGGCCATCAAGGACAACTTGCACAACCTGGGCATCCTTCACAGTCAGCAGGTTGCAGAATGGAGGGATCACCTGCTTCTCAATTAGGTGTGCAACCTGTAGACACCAGAGGGACCATGTAATGTGTAGCAGTAATCTGAACAGTTAAAGTATGTAAGACTGGATGGCCTTTATACATGGAACTTTAAATTTACAGTTCATGTGTTAGTATTGTTGTTTGCATTCAAACTCTGAAAAAGTAAGCCGCAACAAACAAAGCTTGCAATACAATCATGGCATATCCCAGTATTATAAAAAAAAACATAATTTCTAAGTAACTTGTTCTTTTTGTCCAAAGTAAAACATTTGCAATGACTCACAACTTATCTTGCATCAGTTAAATTACTTGGTCTCCACTGGAGTTGACAAACAGTAAACGCAGTCAAAAGGTGAGGTAGAGTGCTGATTTTAGGGTACATTTAGTAAACAAAGGATTCTCACCTGATCTTTCCTTCCACTTATTGTCAGGTTACTGATGGCCCAAGCTGCTTCCTTCTGAGTGCCAAAGTCACCCTAAAATATTTTCATTTAAAGTAAGCAGTAGGTCAGTTTTGTTTTTTAATTTGCTCTACAACAAGCCGTGCATCAACTACTATCTGTACTTAACACACAAAAAGGGAATAGATACCAACCTTATCAAGCAGATGAATGATCATGGGAACTAGCTTGGCATCAATGACAGCCTGCACCTGCTGCTGGTTGCCCGCTGTTATGTTTGACAGGAACCACACTGCCTCCTGCAGGAAAGAAGCACAAGTGACACTTTTCTACCAATGAAAATTAAACCAAAAATCAATTTCTGTTGATGTCAACTTTAACATAGGATTCAGTGTAGCAGATTCAATGTGTCAACCCTTCAACCCAACAGAAAGAACAAGCCAGAGAATAACTATTTCTTCTCTCAAAAGCGCTTGAAAACATTCATCAAAATGTCTTATGAATCTTAGGTGGATCAGAATCCAGAGGTCTGCTCGTAGAGGTTGACCTCTGGTCGAGACAGGGTGCTATGGGTGGGGGAAAGGTGATTTTGAGGCTCTAATCATTGTCAGGTCACAAGGAGGGCCTCTGTTTATTAGTGACCAGTCTCAGATGCACTCCGATATCAGCAGGGACACATGGTCTCTGCACCCTTCGACCACCAACCCAGGGTATTACACATTCAATTACATGCACACAAATTAGAACCATCCTCCAACCCCACCCCCCCAAATTTGCCTCACTGACTACAGCTAACCAGCAGCAGAGATCTTCTTCCTCATCTTCATCACCATTCTCCTCCTTTCCAATTCTCCACGTTTGGAAGTCTTACAATAAGCCCTCTGTCCCATCTATCATCCCTCACACAGCATTCACACTGGCACCAGGTCTCTGATTTCATCATATCCATATAACTGATACTGATATTGTGTGTGTGTGTGTGTGTGTGTGTGTAGAAATAAGAGAGCACCTTGTTGATTTTCTCCTTAAAGTGAGTGAGAAGAGCAGGAAAGTGGCTCAGGGCGTCACAGTTGAGCACCACCTGTGTCTGCTCATCTGTGCCAGTCACTATGTTACCAACAGCTCTCAGGGCCGCAGTCTGCGTTTGGAGAGGAGTTGGATAGTTGTGAGGATAGTACAACTGAACTTATAGAAAACATATTTCCTGATACTCAAAGATGCATGTTTAGGCTGAAGTCAGTTCAAAGAGAGCCAATAAATAAAATCACAAGGAAAAAAATCACTTATACTTTAAACACATTGAGGTTCCTTTGCTGTATTAATCATTTATTAATATACTGTATCTGATGTTGTGATGCAACAGGGCAACAACATTGCACTAAAAATATGTTAGCATATTTTTAGTGCAATGGCTTAAGAAGTCATCAGGCAACACAAACTGATAGAAAATGTGTAATAGCACATAAACCCCTTAAGGGATTTATGTTTAAAATTAAAGTCAAGCTTAATTCTAAATAACACTATTGTTTTCATACCTGAACTTTGACCTCCTGGTGACTGAGCAGAGGTACCAGGTGAGGGACAATGCCAGAGTCAATGACCATTTGGATCTGCTCATTCCCAGCATCAGTCAGATAGGACAGAGCCCACACAGTGTCCACTAAGATCTAGAGGGAAGAAAATCACCACAGATACTGTGTTAAATATCTTTTGCATTTTACTCAACCTTCATTAAACATTGATGATTTAGCAGGGACTTGATGATGTGGCAAAACAGCATGGGGCCAAGGCATCATGGGCAGCTTAAATTCTGTATACTCACACTGACATCAGTGTGGTGGGTCAGCACGCAAAGAGCTGGAAGGATCTGAGAAAGGAATTTAGAGAAATGTCATTTTTCAAACATGTCTTGTACACAAGAACATCACAAAATACATCCACGGTCAAGGATATAGACATCTTACTTACAATCTATATAAACTATGATTTTATAATTATAAAAATCTTTATTATAGGTCCATAGATTTTAATTGATTCCCAAATATTCACTCAAAAGCTTTCAGGACCAATTACAGGCACAGACAAACTGATCAGGGGACAGCAAGTGAGCTAAACATGCTTCTATTTCTCTTAAGCTACTGTCGTAGCCAAATGATGGCAAGACTGTAAGACAGCCACTGGAAAAGGTTGCGATGCCTCACTGTCAAACACGCATAACATCCACACCTCTTGGATCGTCTCCATGGGTGGTGGTGGGTCCTTGTGACGACACAGATTGACCATGACCCACGTGACATTGCGGAGGAAGGTGATGGGGATGGAGGGACAGATGAAAGAGAGCAGGGGCTTCACCACGCCGAGGCTGATCACATAGTCTCTGCACTGAGGGCCATCACCTGAATAAGTATACACAGAGGGAATGCATGTCATTGTAGAACAGACTGTATTCATTTCTAACACAAACACACACTAACAGCGACTCACCTATAATGTTGCCCAGTGCCCAGACGGCCTGTTCACACACATTCTGGTGAGAGGACTGAAGCAGCCTCAGGAAGAGCGGCACAGCGTCTACACATAAGAACAAAGAGGGTTCTCAATCAAGAGCATCGCATGATTTGATATGCTGCTTTCATTCAGGTACAACACAATGTACCTCACAGAACAAAACAACTTTAACAAGAGTATAAGAGCAAATAAAAAATTCACATTGCTGAAAAAGAAGTTCTGAACTAACAAAGGGCTATCAAGGTTAATATATAGTACTGTTTATTATTTTGACAATTTATAGGTTCAAAATTTCAACTGGGTGTCTACTAGAACAGCTTTGTACACAATCAAGATACACATATCTTGTCTTGTACCATACATGTCTGATATGTTCCACTTCCACTCCTTTATTATGTTGTCAACAGTGTGTCAGGAAATGTCACGCCTCTTACTTAAAATAATGCAAATATATCGCATTAAAAACAAAAGAAGCTGACATAAAATAAAAGGACAGCAAAAGAAAGAAAACTGATATGTTGTGATATATAAGACTTACTGGACTGGACCACAGCTTGGGTCTGCTCTGAGGTTCCAGATGCAATGTTGGTGAGAGCCCAGGCTGCCTCAAACTGGAGAGACGGACTACAGATAGATGAGAGTGGACAGATTTGGCATTTACAGGCAGCAAAGGCAAAGGTAAAAATTTTAAGTGTAATGGTGAAGGGACATCAGTGAATAGGAACCTGCTGATGAGTCATTTATGTTTTGCGCTAGGTGAAAACTAAGACATATTTATATCACTGCAACACTTCAAATGAGGCCTGGGCGAAAAAACTCTGCTGTCTGAAGTGTACACAGACTCAACATGATCAGGGAAAAGCATTTACGTGTACTATAAATATCACACACGAAGCAGGATGATTCACTGCAACATGCAGACAAACAGAGTTACTGCCTGCTTACTTGTCATCTCTGTCCAGGCAGTGAACCAGTATAGGAAGGATCCCAGATTTAATCAGGTCATCGATGGGGGGGTTACGGTCACTGGACAACAACTTCCTGCAAAACAAAAAGGGATAGAGGACCATTACTGATACTCGCATGGTTTTGTAACACAAACCAAAAGAACATTAATTACACACAAAGAAAAACATCATAAGAATGTGATAAGAATGCATCTTGTTATTGCCAGGCTGTTGCTTCACTTACATTCCAATGCAAACATTCTATAAAATTTCATGGCATCTTCTACATGTCAAAATAAGATGTCGGGTAGACTTCAATGATAAAATTTAAAGATGAAAAAAAGGTTTGCATGTTTCATGAATTGTGCTCCCTTATGCTACATCCAACCCGGCTTCTAGAGGGCCACGCTGCTAAGATGCAGTACCCTTTAGAATGTCCATTAATCAGACAGGAGTGTCTGACTGTAAATCACTGCTGTCTAACCCAGCTGGAAAAACACTGAGCCCCTGAAATTGCAACACTGAACGTGTACTTTGTAAGAGGTCATCAATTTTAATCAGAAAAGGTCTCTCAATGCCAAGTACTGGTGTATTGGTGCAGAATTAATGGTACATAAATACACTTGTGAAACAGATGTGTATCTTGATTACACTCAAACTGCTTTTGTTAGAGTAAGCAAAAGCCAAACATATAACTGACTCAGTACAGTTTATTTATAATGAAAATTGGATTAAATGGTATGTCACATAAACAACAGCTATTTGTTGATGCTGATGTGTGATGTGAACCAGTTTCCAATCATCTTTGCTTCTCTTTTAGTAAATACAGTGTATTTATAGAAATGTCACAACAATGAGAAAATGCACATTTTAACAACTGCAAAACAACTTCACTGATTCTTAGTATAGCACCACATTTAAATCATTATTCTTCGACATAACTAACACCTGTAACTTTTGTTCTGCGTTTACACTCTAGTCATTAACATACATTCTTATAGCTTCACTACTGGTCTTCACACCAGAACAAAGAAACTAATCCGAAAAGGTTGGGTGTAAAAGAACTTATGGATGAACAGAAGATAAAATGAGAGATGATAATCATTTGAGTTCATAAGTAGGAGGGAGAGAGTTTGGTCTCACCTGGCAGCCTGCACAGCGCTCAACTGGATCCCCTGGTTATCACTGGTAGCATTCTACAACACAGCAACCAAAAGCAAACAGGGTCATACACAATGCAAAAAATAACAGGCCACGTCCCCAAGTTAAGTAATAAAAAATGTAAATAATTACAAAAAATTCTAAGATTGTGCTAAAACCAACTTCTTACTTTTACTGCATTACAATAATACCCATCTATCAGCCAACGACAATTAGGTAACAGGTTTTAATGCTCAGCCTGTTCAATGTCCAACTTTAGCCTCTTTTAAAGGACTTCATTCTGAACCATTAGTAATGTAATTTGAAACCTATTGTGTAGCTTGTATCATTTACAATGCATTTTTGGTTCAACTAAGACAAAAATGTACATGTCTATCATAACATCAAAACTGGTAAGTGTTTTTCATGCTGTAGCTGATCACCACTGCAGCTAAGTCACTAATCCTCAAGTCAAAGTCTAGTCATGTGTCTCAAAGGTTCCAAGTCCAGCTCACCAAAACAAAGTCTGTTTGTTTGTTTGAGTCCCCAGAGCGGAGCCAGACTCAAAGTTTAACTTGATGTGAAGTCCACAAAAGTGTGATGATTCTTAAGGCATTTTATCACCCACCGTTTAACTGACGAACTAGGTGGTAGACAAAGTATTCTGCCAAATTATTAAGGTCTATTACAAAACCAATCAAAGGAGTCCTCATCTCACATTTTGGTTTTAGTTTGAAGGACGTGAGCTTAAACTCCGATGAGCAACATACAACTCCCATAAAGCAGACAAATGTTCAAGGAAATGATGAACATCTACTTACCAGTACTATTGCTTCAAGAGAGGTGTTTTGCTGTGAGAGAAATGTTTT
Organism: Trinectes maculatus; assembly: GCA_016785345.1. NCBI lineage: Eukaryota > Metazoa > Chordata > Actinopteri > Pleuronectiformes > Achiridae > Trinectes > Trinectes maculatus. Next base: position 77,137 of record JAFBJQ010001958.1, read on the forward strand.
GGAAAGTTATCAGAATTGTGCTTCAACACATACAAGTAAAATAGAATATGCAAGGTAAAGAAATGCAAGATTATCAATCAGGTGACCAATTTTTAACTGGTGGTTTTGCAAGAAAAAAAATCACAGTCTGTATCCGTTAAACAAAAGACATGTGAATGCCCTGAAGAGTGCATATTCTGGCAGGACCAAATGAGGCCAAGCAGATCTGTTAGCGTCTTGCATTCAAAACAGTCATTCCTAAAATTGCATTGGTATGTGAAGTTGATGAAGTAGGAGAGAAATTGACCAAAGCACAGAACAGTGATGGAAGCTTGGGATTGGTTGAGAAATGCCATCGGGACAAAAAAGTGACTTGCAATCTCACTTGAACCAATGTGGTGCAACAGTCAGCAGGACAGACGTGCAGGCCAGCATTCTGCAGGATGATTTGCCAACTGGCAACCTCACCTAATGTCCAGAACAGGGAGTTCAGGGACCAGTGTAGTCTGCCTCTGGTAGAGACCCCAAGTATCGTTTTCAATCAAACATTTTCCATGACTGCGGGTCCTAATTAATAAAGCTGGCCAACACCACTGATAAGCAGTTAGCTGCCGCTGCCACTAATTGTTTGAGTAACCACAAATTTGGGGAGGACACCGTGGACTTGGATAAACGAAAATATCAGACCATGACATAGAAGAGAAAAACATTAAAATACAACCCTGAATATAAACACACTTGAATTAACAGAAGATTAATATGTGTGCAGTTAAATTCCATTGTTGTGCAGGGAGAGATTAAAACTATTACTGTAACCCAGGAAAATTAAAACTATTTCTGTCAATAGACAAACTGACAAAGCTGAGTGACACTGAAAATTTATGGCACATATTTATATTTTAAAAAATGAATTTAGAGCCCAGGGGAAAATTCTTTCATTTAGCAAGAGCCAAACACAAAATAGGCAAAATATTGAAAGAGCAAACATCCTCAAACAGCCAACCTGAAGTCAGCCCTCTCCGTGCCACTGAGCAGTTACTGTGATTGAATTTCTGAATTGCTGAGTCGCCATTTTAACCTAGCCATGCCATCAGATTCAGAGATCATAAATTGATGCTGTGATCCTTGGTCAATTTTTTGTTACTATAAAACACATTGGTTTGATGTGTATAAACACTGCATACCTTAAAAGAAGACAACTGGGACATCATTATTATTTATCCTAATATGGCATTTAATCGTTTAAATAGGTGCACTAAACATTTCCTCCAAGGACCCTGTTATGGGAACTTACTTCAGGAAAATCAGACACCAACCAGCACACTGAAAGACAAACTGTGTGTTTGTTCACACTTATTCCCGACCCAACTGGCAAGGAGAGGTAAGCATGAACAGCACATTAGTATGTCCTAAACCTCAGCAGTGTTGAATCTGAACGACTAACCTAATGTGAAAACCCTTTGGTTACTTAGTCAAAGGAAACTGAAAACTGTCAACTATCTACTTCTGTGGTACCTTTCAAGGGCTATACACTGTGTCCTAAGAACACAAAACCTAAAAAAAGTTATATTGATTTCCTGGTGGCAGCAGTCACATTTAGAGAAGAAGACACACAACCGTACCGATCTGAAATCTCCATCGGCATCAGAGTCCTCACAGATGTCTTCATGGGGCACGTTTCTCCTCTTCAGAAGGTGCTCATCTCTTTTGTTCTGACATGGAGGGAAGAGAAATATCATTTATTGTGTATTCCTGCAGCCTTTAAAGATACTCTTAGTATCTTTACTTACAAAGATAAGTGGCAGGAAAATAAGTACAAAAGTCATTCTCTTGTACTCTAAATACTAAAGCATTGAGTGTTTGTAGCTGATTCCACATATCACACAAACATGTTTACCTTTCTGAGTTCCACCACTACCTCAGTCCTCTGTCTTCTCATCGTCTGTGGGAGAAACAGATTGTATATAAACATCATATAAAATGCAACTCTAAATATAACCGAACCTGTCCGAGAAAGTTACCCCCGCTATATTGAATCTGACCAAAGATCAGGATTGTGAGACCAGAGCAGACCAGCAGTCTCACTCATACCTGAAGCATAAAGTCAACAGCCCACACACTGCATATGACAGCACCAAACACCAGTCTGACCTAATATGACTCATCTTATGTTACTGCAAGACTAGTATATGTGCCTTGACAAGAGTTATAATCCCTAAATTGCTTTATAGCTACATTGTTATTTTTGTTCTTGTCTATAATAAACATAGAAAAGTTTTGACTGTTGGTATACATTCTGTTGCTAATATATAGGGGGGTACGGCTCTCCAAACATCAAAATCCTCCCATCATGAACATTTTAATGCTTAAGTTCTGTTGAAAATGTAAAAGACACAGTGTTAGGTCTTCTACCTGCTTGTTTAAACTGGTCAATCATATTTGACTACAACAGGGATTAATGGGACAAAATCTACCGATGTTTAAGTGCAATACACAACAGCTTTCATCATGACCATGAAATATAAGCAACACAACAGTCTTAGTGATGGTTATTGGAGGACTGCTGTATTTGACTAAAGTACATTATGCTTGATTTAACCAAATTTTTGACTATATGGCTCATGTACTGACTATGAGCAGAGCACTGTGCCCTTGCAGTTACAAAACATGTTTGTAATGCTTGGGATTCGTTGCTTGCTGGTTCACAGGCGAGATCATTTGTATCTAGTTTCGTGCCTCGCAAGAGACACGACTTGTCAAACAGGATGTTTGAGTATATCCTGCTCAAATGCATCTTAACGAGGCTGAGCTGTCTGTAAATCCACTGCTAACTGAAGGGATCCAAAGTGTAGCTTTGATCTAACTGCCATGTGATCGCGTCAACTGGCTGATAGTGATAACCGTGTGTTCTTAGCATGTGTCACTGTTACTTATTCACGGAATACGCTTTACCAACACGCCGCGATTTCAAAGAGCTAAATAACTAGCCGGCGAAGAGACTGACTGGTTTCCGCCATTGTTTTTGATGATAAAGACGGGGGATGGGTGGAACTGCAGCCACCAGCATCACCAAGCTTAACGCTAGCACGCTAGCACGCAGGTTAGCTAACTGCACTACCGGGGTAACGCTACCCTGCCGTTTACAAATCAACAAAGTATCGTCTAAAGACAACACGGGAGTCAACTGCATATGCTATTGAGCTTTTATTTAACATTTTCAAACAGAAAGGGGCTAAACAGATCCGGTGGACGGTATGCTTCAATTGTGCTATTATGTCCCCCGTGGGCCTGACTAGCAGCGGGCTAGCATAGCACATCCATGGGAGGCGATGAACTCTGACCATCTTTTCTGACATGTTTTATAACCAGCGCGGTCTCACGGCGGAGAGAAACCGGATGAAACCGAAAGGGCAAACCGCCCGGACAAGGCCAGCGACCTAAAACAGACAACAATCGTAGGCATAGGCCGAGTCTCTGGGCACAGGGTTGCCGAAGGTGGAAATTAAAAACGACGTCACAGGGAAGCCAAGAGGCGAAGCTGGCCGCGAACAGAGCAGCGGCGGCGGCGAGGAAAATAAGACACCGTCGCCGCCAATCTACACAACTTTTACCTCCAAATCACGGCCCTTGTTCTTGAAATTCTTCAGCCGCTGGTTGTCCAGTTTCTCGCTGTCAGCCATGTTAGCAGTTCTGGTTGCGGTAAATACTATTTTACTCGTGGAATTAGCACAAGAGCTACCCCCCTTTTCTAGTTCCCTTTTCTCAGCCTCTCGTTAGCGGACTATTTTTTGCTGCTCCGTCCGCGGTGCATACTGGGAATGCCGGTGGTGGAGGGCAGCTCGCTCTAGCGTGGAGGAAGGGTGGGGAAATCCCCTGTATTCTCATTGGCTTTACTCCTCACATACATCTGCAGAGCGCGCCACATTTCAACACACATTACTATACTGCAGATAGGTTTCCTTTGAAGATGACGTGTTCCTGCAGTGTGGCTTTAATAATGCTTTAATCTGTGATACTTTCATTTGGGGTCGGGACGACCCCATAAAAATGTTCTTATCAACCAGGGCTTACAGGATGGATGGCGGATCTCGCTGTGGATCAAGTGGATTGGTATGAATTGAGAGCCAAGATTTACATGATAGTATTGGATAGCAATTTGACATCCTTCATATACATTTAAGACTTTTACATATACAATCTGAAATGCATTTTTCTTTTTGCACTGAATGAAGAATCCAGATAAATGCTTTTTGGGATTTTTATGTTTTTGTCCTGTACATTTTTTTTTTTACAACTGAATAAATAAAGCATTTCACAAGTCATTTTTTTATACTTGAATACTGTGATGTTAAAAGTAATACATATTTAAAAAATGATGGAAAAAAGATACGGTGTACACATGGAAAATAAACTTTTAGTTCTCTGCGTACAGTATGTACATTTGATCGACCATTTTCTTAAAATTATCCTGAGGATTCCAGATTGCCAACACAGTCCTTGTAGTTTATTGTCACCATCCAAAGAGACATTCTCCTTCCTTCATCAAGTTAACCCTTAAACCCTCAAACAAAGAAACAAACACCTTGGCATAATAGCTTTGTCTTTCTTTTGGAGAGCGATGTCACCTTACTTGTATTTCATGTCACCAACGGTATTTCATGTTTTGTTGGAGGAATGTCACAGATGTAAACACTGATGAAAGTGTTAATATCATTCTAACCCACTGGGTTAGGGTCTGGAATTACTGATAACTCACAAAGAGGCAGGTTGGAAAACATCCCGCGTGAGGCGAGATGAGTGAAACATCAAAACATTATGTGCTGCAAAGCAGGACTTGTTTCACAGCTGTCATACTGAAGCCCTTTGACTTCATCTTGACTTGAATGTCCTCTTGAGTCTGTTTCAGTGGGGTTTTCATCAGATAGACTATCCTCCTGAAGCCCTCCTCTAGTCCCATGCCAGTGGCAGCTGAACAGGGCTGGATGAACCAGGGCCTGCCCTGACACACTCTTCTTAGATCCAGTTTCAGGCAAAGTGCTTCTGGGCTCAAAGCTCCTGGAAGGTCCTGTTTGTTGGCGAACAACACAAGGGGAACTCCCATCAGACTCTTATATCTAAGGACCTGGTACACGGAGGGAGCAAAGTAAAGAACATGTATTGCAGTGAAAGGTGTAAAATTATGGAACAACCTCAACAAAGTAACAAAAGGTCAATTAATATATTTTTAAAAACGCATTAAATCAAATGTATTATGAAACGGTAATTTAAGGTAGTGGTTTGTGACAAAGGTTAAAAAAATCGTATCAAAATTATGGCAAATTCATTTAAATTGAGGAGCTAAATGGAAAATTTAAATGCGAAAAGGAAATATTTCATGTAAAAAGGGGCAGAAAATATAAGATATATTCTTCTGCCTGCTCCTTTTCATTCAGATTTTGTGCTTTTTCTTTTATATGATGAAATACATTTATATATAATACATATAAAACAGTCAATGAATATACAGTCATTGACATCAGCAAAGTGTAACGTCTGGACACAGTGAAAAGACTGGTCTTAGTGAAATCTGTTAAACAGAGAAATACGTATTTAAGTGTTTATATACAATGTTTAAATGCTTACTGGAATATAGAAGTAATAAGTTATAATAATTACCCGATGGAGTTCCTTGCAAGCCTCACCCAATCGCATCTGATCCCAGCTGTCCACCACAAACACTAGTCCAGCTGTATCAGTGTAGTAATGCTTCCAGTGGGGCCTCATCTTCCTCTGGCCCCCCACGTCCCACACTGTGAGACTCGGGCTCTGCCTGTCTGTCTCCACCATCTCCACATTGAAGCCCACTGTTGGTACCGTCACCACGCTCTCATTGTACATCAGCTTGTACAGCAGGGTCGTCTTTCCTGATCCATCCAGCCCCAGCATCAGGACCTGTGCATGTTTCTGAATCTTGGATCCGTAAACACCCATGTCACAGTAATGTCGAGTTTGTATATATCCAAAAATATATATTTTTGTTATCTTGTATAACTGCGTAAACTAAAATGCTTGTATCCAGTGGCTTCCTGTGTGCTGTCTATGTGTAGTGGTGGTGACTGGTCTCTTATGGTCACAGCCAACAGTCAGTATGCTTTATGTACACACAGCCCCCCCTCTCCCCCCGGTTGTGATGGGATCACTTCAGTCCCCTGCGTCGCTTTCAGTAAAACTATTTATATCCAAAGTGACGAAGCAAAGAAGTGGGGGAACATGCAGTTCTCTGGTTACCACAGCACCCTCAGTGGTGTCACATCACACCTGCCCTGAATTATCATACACACCAGCCATCCGGAAGTCCATGTTTGGACGGCAGCCCTGGCAGATTGTAGTGTCAATGGGCAGCCTGATGACATAGGTTCCAGAAACCTCTGGAACTATGTCATTGTTTTATATACTTTGAAAAACATACTCAACACAGAAATGTTCAATTCTCATTTTAATGTTACCTTTTTGATTAACATTTTAAAACCTCGTAATTATTTTCTTTACATTTTAATAAAGTCAACAAAAACAAGTACAAATGCCACATTAACATTCGTAATGTAACATACATCATTAAGGAAGAATGTGAACTGAAAAAGCACAAACTGTTTTATCTGGTCTATATATATATATATATCTAAAGTTCAACAATCCAGGAGCAGGCACATTGCTGTATAAACAGTGGGGGGAGGGGTGTGTGTGTGATGGTAACATTAGGACAGTATGTACATTCATCTTACAATGTCATGTCTCTTGGAGACATTTTTTTTCAACAATCCTATTCTATGCATGAGTTAACAAGGTATGACACTGAGGTCATGCAGTGTGCCAGGTCTGATCAGCTGCATTATAATAAAAACCCAGAAGTAGTTTTGGCAGCAGAATTCATAACACGAAATAAATGGTTAAAAAATAAGGCAACAATAACGCATTTCATTCAAAGGCTAGTTACATTTTGAGTCACAGATCAGGGAAACATATGTTGAGCTGCAGTGACTGCGATAAAGAACTTCTGATGGCATTAATACATTTCAACAGTAAGTTGTCAGTCTGATTATATTTATATTGCATATGAATATGTAGCAAATGATTAAGTAGATAAGTCACCTAACAAAATAGCATGTCAAAAAAATGGATGTAAATCTAACAAATTTATGTAAATTCCTGGACTATGTGATATTAAAATAGGATCAACCAATCATTAGATCATATTATTTTATCATATTTTTCATCAATATAATTAGATACCCATATATTTGTATGTATAAATAAATAAATATTTAACCTCAAAATGTGACATTGCCACATAATCTTGAGATCCACTTTGCACTTTATACTTATATTGTATTAAATTTTATACCCATTTAAATTGGCACAACATTGCACTTTAACAAGCTACAATTTTATTTAGCAGTTACTACGTTACCATTAGTTACATGGATCCTGATAAGTTGAAAGTCTTAAAAGTTCAACAATCAAAACAGACACAAATTACTAACAGCAATCAGTGTAAGAGGACAACAACATTATAAAAAGCAACTTACTTAATGGGGCAACTTCATTCGACAAACTTCACTCACTCTCATAATAAAAAGTTTCATGTTCAGCATATGTGATGTAGCAATATAATTAGTTCTATTGCTGTACAATATGTGTGACATTTGAACAAGGTATTTTAGCAATTGTGTTGTTCATTAATAAAGGGAATTAATTCATATGAATGATTTGCATTTCTTAACTGAGGAAAAGTAATCCACTGACATGTTAAATGACAAATTGCTTTCAGTGCCGTCATTCGGTAGATGTTAATTGTATGATATGAAAACGTGATTAGGAAACTAAAAAATATTAGTGGTCATACAGATACTGAGCTATCACATCTGAATACATAATGGAGCTTCAATTACCATGTATATGTTACACCTGTATATCAGCCAATGAACTGGTCATTTATGACACATGCACACTCACACAGGCACGCACACCTAAATCTGTATATTTGCATAACAGTGACTCATCTCAAGTTATGGTGTTGGCTAATGATATGGCTAGAGATATGGCTAATGTCAAAATGAAAGACTTTTTTTTAATGTTATTTTAATGTACAGCATATGGTAATGGTGGTGGGTTGATGGATTGAAGGGCTAACTTTGGAAAATATCTGTGACAGAAATAGTTCTTGCTCAATTAATGTGTGGGCTTGGTTTTAAATCTTTCATCCTACTATAAGCCTATTCAAACATAACATGAATACTCTATGTACTAGTACATGGATTGTTACTGCTCGTTGGCCTTGCCTTTAAACTTAACCACCATGACGGTGATATTGTCAGGACAACCACGATAGAAAGACTGGAGGACGATGCTCTTGGCACCAAAGTGTGGCTCATCCAATCGTTCCCTGATAAAGCGAACCGCCTCTTCGTTGCTGAAGGTGTCCCACAGGCCATCGGACGCCAGAATCATGAACTCTGGCTGCAGCTTGTCCAGGTCAAAGGACATGATGTCTGGATCAGGAATGACCACATTCAGGTTCTTCAGAGGGTAATCGCCCAGGGAACGGGACATTGCCAAGATGCCCTGGACACGCCATGAGCCATTGAAACTGATGAAACCACCTAAGGAGGAAACCAGAGGAAAAAGAATACGAGGGAAAATGAGGATGGGAAAAAGTTGGGAGAAACTAAGGTGAGAAGTGCTGTTGTACCATAAAAATAACAGATTATTTTATTCCTCCGAGCCAGCTGGCATCATGCATCCTCATTTCTCTCTAGGCTGACACCACTGTGTTCACATCAAAGCGCAGATTATAATATACATCAGTGCAATAGACATGTTTCCACTCATGCAGTTTGAACTGTTTAATACTCACGAAGCAAACTGTTTATGTTTGGAAAAAACTCAGTTCATGTCACGTCCTGCAAGTAGAGCTGTGTGCCTTGTATTGCTTTAATAGATTTGCAACCAGGGGATTGTACTGGAAATGACTGAATAGAAGGAAGATTTCCATACTAGGTCAGGATGACTCCCTCGTTGCTGTTGAGCAAGGTCAGACGGGGTTTAAAAAATACTGAGGTTGAGAGTTCAGGCCACTGCAGGCTAAAGCACCCCCCCACCCCCCATCCAATTATGTGTAACCTTTTATAATAAACTGTACTCCAATAACTTAAATCACCACATTCCCAGAAATAGAAGAGGACACAACCCCTGTTTTGTCAGAAGTAGCTACTTTGGCAGCTTCTGCTTCTCTGGCTCATTGCTAAGACATGATTGTAGAAAAACATTAACTACAATGAAAGAAGAGGGACTTCAGATATTTTAGATGTTTTTATTAAGCACTATGGGGTATTAACCTCAGCAGTTAGCAGCTGATGATGGAATATCTACTAATAAATCCATTAATTAGCAAGCACTCACATTATTATTTGATTTGTCTTCCCACAACTATTGTGTTTATTTTAGAATTCATTTTTAATTTCCACACACTTTCTTCTGCGTGATATATTTATCCATCTTCCTACTGGGAATACGCAGAGAACACACTTGGCCTCTGGAGATAACAACAAGGTTTTATTTTTAAGTTTTTATTTTCACTACCAAATCAGACCATTAGATGGAGATAATGAGCTGCCAGATTACTTTGTGACTACACAAAGTAGTCTGGCAACCTGCCATTAAACTCTCTCCAGTGCTGAGAATATGCAGATTGAGTAGGAGGAAGAGTTATGCCTCCAGATACACCTTAAATACTGTCTTCTGTCTGGCTGCGTTTGATAACGCTGTGCTTTGGAAACAGATGGTGTTATCAGTCACTAGGTTCGGAAATTCATGCTGAAATTTGACTTGCATAATGCATTCAAGACAACAATCCGAGCTCTGATGTTCTCAGACGTTTTAATGGCTCTGTTTGTCAGGACCAGCAGTGAAAAGTTCTGGACTCTTACCGGCTTTCTTGATCCTCTTGCGTTCTTTGAGCTGGTATGGTTTGTGGTCATGTGAGAGAGGAATGGCATTGCCGTCTTTATCGCAAAGAACTCCACGAGAGTCCCCAACGTTGGCCACCGTCAACTCCTTATCAGAGAGCAAGGCCACCAGACAGGTAGTGCCTGGAACAGGAGGGAGCAATGAAAGATGGAACGAGAAGTAGAGGACAATTACTGCTGGGTAAAAAGAAATAAAATATTTCTGTGCTGGTATTTGTCATAATATGACACATTTTCAGGAAAATCAATTGTAAAAGCACTTTTGAATATAATTAGCAAACAAAAACATCTGTTGTTGTTAAATCCAATAAATACCCAACAAACTGATGCAATATTATGTTCATGCATTTATCATAAGAGTATAGATACATATGCCTCAGAGAGGCTATGGCACAGCAAATCTTTACACTAAATGCTAATGTATAAATGCATGCAGACAATGCTAGATTCCTGATAATATCAGGAAATGAAATATTAAATAAATAAATATTATTTAGCATGTTTCCTATATTCCAGCCTGTTGGCAATCTTACATTTGCTAATTAGTAATAAACACAAGGCACGCTTGAGACTGACGTGACAGGCATCATTTTAAAAACATATCAAAACCAGACCGTTGGATTAATAAAAAGTTTACCAGATGCTGGTTCCAAAGAATCAGCTAAGTTATTCCAGTTTGTCCTACGGTGAACATGTGCGTTTCTACCACATGTTATGGCTGTTATCCAGTAAGTACGTGTCATTTCACAACATTTCACTCAAAAAAACAAACAAACAAATATCCATCTTGTGCGGTCGCTAAGAGAAAATCAACCACAGTCATCAGTAGTCAGCCTCAGAAAACTGGGAATGTCTGAACAAAATTTCTGTAACATCAAAACTGACACACAGGACATTTTGTATCACACAGTCCTAACTCAGCACTCTTCTTCAGAAACTTTAGTAATCTAAGAAGATTTAGTAGTTAGTCAAAAGTAATCTGAGGAGATAAGGAGTAATCCAAAGAATCGCTCCTACACTAAAGTGGAACACATTAAGCTGTGTGCAAACAACGCAAAAGGTCTTTCAAGCAACTTCTTTTCCTTGTACCAATGTACCACTCAATACTTTCTGTTCTTTTTGTCCTTCCGCTCTTTGTTTTGCCTCACAGCCAGAACAGTCTGGACTCTGAATCCTAGGCCTATTATGTTAGATCCAAAATCCTGTACAGACAGAACACATCTGCATGTTTGGTCACACAGAGCAAAAGCAACACTGGAGGGGGGCGGGGGAGGACGGAGAGTAGACGGGAAAAAAAGGAGAAAGTGCAGGGGTCGTCCTGGTCTGGACCACCCGCACAGAGAGCAGGGAGTGGTACAGGGAAGAAGATGAATAATGGTACACACAGTAGTATCCACTATCAGAAGTTCAGCAGTAAGGAATGCCTACAGAATGTTAAATGTAAAGTAAGTGTACATTTGAACCACACAATAATTTCCCAAAGTGTTTCTTCTTCTTTTACAAACCTTGTGGCTTTTACTCATGGATTTAACTATATGGTCTAATGCAGGTATTTTCAGAAACACTGGATGTCAATCTAGTGGATCAGGGAGTGGTTTAAAAAAACTCCTTAACAAATGTAGTATTGCACTTCTGCAACAATATTTTTTAAAATATTCAAACTTTTCCACACTGACTGCCAACGGTTTTCCCAGTTGTGATGTGACTTCGGTCAAACTTTAAAGCACTATTTTCTGTTTCTTCATTTGACTCCACTTTCCCATACTTGGCAGTACTCCTCAAGACCACAAACTGGTGGATTCCACCTTTAAGATAAACAGTCTCCTTTCTCTTCCTCACCCCAAGTGAGTGCAGAAGAATAAGAAGCTGCATGGTGTTTTAAAAGATTTAAACACTAGAATTCTTGACCAAACCCTTGACCTTTGAGTTCAGACACTTAAAGCACTTCAGTCTATTCAAACTTGCAAAGAACTGAACCTTGTGCAAGATTTTATGGAATTCATAACAATGAAAACTACAATGAAAAAAAAAACATTTCCTTTTATCCAAGCAAAAAAGAAAAGCACTGGAAATTTGGTCAGCAGCCATATCCACTGCAGTGATGATATGTGGTGTTGCATGATAATAACTGGCACATCAGATATCAAAGGTTTAGTCATTATGTTCATGCCCCTAAGCCATATATTTAGTGCTTTAATATCTGAACTGCACATCAATGAATCTTTAAATATGTTTTTTGAATCTACTTTGAACTCAGTGAAAATAAACTTGATTCCTAGAAGCGTGTTGTCTTTTTGAACCCGGCATATAAATACCATTCATTCATTTCCAATATGACTCATTTGGCCACTTTCAAAAATAATGAGATCAACTTACAGCTAAAGTTCTTACAAATAAAATGCCATAGAATAACAAAAAACAAAATGCTGGTTATTGTTTCCCAAGCTTCAGGAGATGAACATTGCTCAAAATGTTCAGAAGATGAACATTTCCAACCAAAGAGGAGTATTATGGTACCAGTGATTAAAAAAAAACTTTCTGCTGCATTACTGATGCAGCAATATTTCCATCCTTCAAGCTGATTTTTGATTTCTTGCCAGTCTGACATTGAAATGATGCCAGGTGTGTTAATGTTGCGGCATTAAAAGTGCTCAGTTTTTATGCACTCACTGTTTTATGTGTGAAACATAAAGCTCTCTTGCTGTAAATAAATACAGTAAACATGCCATTTTATTTCTGCTTTATAAAAAATAACAATTCGGCTTATTTTGTAGTGTATTATTTTGGCTGGCGGTAAGTAATGTCCCATTAATATTCTTACACATATTTTCATGAACTAATCCCTAAAAATGACCTCATCCTAAACATTCCCACCATATACCCTTAACAGAATAAATGCTTTTATACATGATGACATGGCTAACAGCCTGGTCAATGTATTGCTGCCTGCGACAGAAACTATTGATTATTGATCTGAAGCATTACGGAATATTATGCATGGGAGCAAACATGTGCTCAAAGATATGTCACACAGAAGAGAACACTATATTAGATTAGGGAGATTGTTTTCCTAAAAGACTCTAAAAGTCCTGGACATTCCTTCAAAGTGCCATCTCCCTTATCGTCTTTGAAATGCTTTTGTTTGCTGATAAACAACAGAGGGATGAACGACAAGGAGAAGGGGAGTAAATCTGATGTACCGCTGTCGAAGGGACCGGGAGTTGAAGTGAGAGTGTATCTCTCTGTTTCTCCTCCCAGTTCCTTCCATGCCACTTTAATTTGGGCTACGATTATGACATAAAGCAGGGAGCTGTGCAGCCTAAATGATGTGATTGTTGAATCAGATACAGGCACAAGAATACGCAACAATTACCTGCAGGACCCCCCCCCCCAAGATAAAAGAATGTGAATGCCACAAAAGATAGTGCAGCTGCAGCACATCAACCTTTTCTGAGAGGTAATAATTAACTATCCCCTACGGTCTGGGCGTTCCAGGTATGTAGATCTCAATTATTCCGTTTAACAGTTGGCGTATCATATCACCCACCATTGAGAGTCGAGGCCCTCTCAATGGCCCTTTTATACCAATGACTCCATCAACGGCGTACACGTGAACCACATCAGCAGTCTGCTGGTTTTCCTTAAGGGTACACACTGGTCAGACCAATCTAATTATAAACTGTTGCTATCCCTTCTCCCGATTCCTGTCTCTGAGGGAAAGTCAAGTTATCAGTCCAGTCCACGTCATCATCTACTAATCTATATTTCAATTCTTTCCTCGGCATGATCAACAAACCAATTATTTTTGTGCTATTCAGTAAAGATAAGTGAACTACATAGTTAACATCTGTTTTTGGCCTCCAATAGATTCTTATGCACCTGTATTTTGTCCCTACAGTATAAAATGTTACAACAATGGAAGTGAATGAAAAACCACATGGGGCTTATGACACTACTGCACCTCTCTCTTACTGTTACTGCCTCTCTGATGCCCACAAAGCCGCATATGGAGTTATTTCCTATAATCTTCAAAAATAATACCGGTGCAAGTAAAATATATTTATGACTAAAGCTCATATTTCTCTGCATTGCACTGTGTGATTCTGCAAGAGGACTTATTGTTTATCTGCATCTCTCTCAATATTAATCCCTGTGTCTGATCTCTCATCAAACCTTTGTTTGGGTACATGCTGATCAGGTCTTTTCATCATCCAGGTTCTCATTTTTCTTTCCCCTTTGAATGTGCAACTCTCTGTTTGTCCCGTTCCTGTCTCTCCTTACCCTTTGTCTCAGCCCTTTCCCTTCATTTTGTCTGTCGTTCAGTGCTCTCCTCCCTCCCTGCTGTGCAGCTCTAAACAGTAAAATGTCCTCCTTCCACACATGCATCCTTCCATCCGACCCTTCTTCTACCACTCTCCATCCATCCATCCATCCATCTCTCTCGCGCTCTCTCTCTCTCTCTCCCCTCCCTCCCAGCCTCCCTCCAGAGATAATTACTACAAGCCTTGTGAAAATCAGCTTGTATTTAAACAGCTGAATAAGCAAGGCCTGGGGCTGCTGACAGCCACTATTCAACAACAGACAAGTAAAATAGTGGAGTAGAAAATAACGGTTTGCATGTAGCTTTATATGGGGACATTTGAAAACACTGCTGCAAACAAAACAGTGATTTGTTGATGCTCAGAAATGAGCAAACCAAGTAGGTACAAATTCATCTGTGGCCTCTGCTCTATAGCTTTGTGGCTACATGCCATACACCTGCATATCATGTGTGTAGTTATGTATGTTTTTACAGTTTGAGGAGATTTTCTTCAAACTGTTGAGGTATTTCAACAATCTCCCACACACACACACACACACCTGCTTCATTGTAGGTGGCAGACAGCTTGTCCAGCATTTCTCTGTCTAGTGTCAGGATCTGCTGCTCCAGGATGGAAGGGTAAGAGAGGCCAACCCTTTCCTTTTTTTCATCTCGCTCTTTGTCTTTTTCTCTGTCTCGCTCTTTCTCCCGCTCGTAGGTCAGGAGCTGCTGGCGGAGAGCATCTGGCAGGTGGGTCTTGGCAAAGTCAGCAGCAGCCTGATAATGGAGAACAGAAGAGGACAGAGGCAGAATTAGACAAAGTTTAGTCAAAAGCACTATAGAGCAAAAAATCCCCAAATCTCTTACTATTTTCATGTTTTAGATACAGAATATTACTGCACCACGTCTTAGATCATCTCACATTTTAAAACAAATGCTAAATGATTAACATACACACATACTGTCTTTGGCAAGTAGCAGTGGCCTGTGTGTCCTTTCCACCTTGCGATGGTGCATATATCACAGAAAAACAGATACAGAAGAAAAAGGGCACCGCCAGTAAAATACACACAAGCTCACACTCACACCCTGCTGGGGGATACAGCTGAGCTGGAGAAACTGTATCCACACCACTATGCATTTTATTCTAGTGATAGCACCAACTAAACCTTTTTTTCCCCCACACTTTCTTGCTGCTGTTTCAAGGCAGCTATCCCACTCCCACCCGCACCACCACCCCCACTGGCTCTGTGCCCAACAGGCAACACAAGCTAGTCCAAGGTCATGAAGGTCAAAAAGTTGCAGGTCAGACAATGTTCTGCTGTCATGCATCAGAGCTGCAGCATCCCCAAATTATTATTTTCACTCTGTGGGACATCCAACGCCTAAAAAGCCAAGAAAGCCGTAAATAATAAAAAGCAATTTTCTGTCACCAAAGACAAAATTGCTCAAATACTGCTTTCATGGTGACGTTCAGTCCACAATTACCATTGATTCTTTTTTTCTACATCCTTTCCTGACTCTCTCCTGTGACTCATCTGAAGACAATCACCACTGGCATACCTTCATCCACACAGAGAGCGGGAGCCATAAACTCAGTTCAAAGGTCATATCCAGAACAGGAAAGCTTTTGTCAGTTTGGGTTATATTGTGCTAATTACCAGGCAGCTTCATTGTCTGCCTGTCAGTCACTCACAAACCATAAAGGTCACAAAGCGCTTTATTCTGGTACATTCTTTTAACTCTTTGACAGCACATACCAATCAGTGTGACTGGATGTGTCTTGGTTTGGGAACAGCTTTGATAGAAAGGGCAGCGAAAGCTGATTCTTGATAATCTAACCATCTAACCCATTGCCTAACCCACTGATCAACATACAGTATCAAACACCAGGCTCCAGCATCTGCACCTGCTTATAGAGGACCGGAGGGAAGGGTGGATAAGAGAGGGACGACAGGGATGGAAGGAAGTGAAGACTGTGGGATTCAGGGATAAAGAAAAGAAGGCAAGGATCAAGGATATGGATACAAGAAGGGACAACAATGAGGATGAGAACAGCAGTTGGCATGAAAGCACAATGGAAAAGTGCAAGAAGAGACTGTGAGTGCAGAACTGGAGTAAATGTAGAGGTACAGGGCTGGATTTAATGAAAGTGTTACTCTAGCTGACAGAGACAAACAGGGGGGTCAAATCAGGGGACAAACAGTAAGCTGCACACTACACAACAACAGAGAAAATGAGAATATGCTGAAACTTAAAGTGATGTGGCGAGGCCATTAAAATGATGTGTTTCTGTGATGAGGAGGAAAATTTTAGAGGAATGTGTGTACGCAGTATGGAAGTCTGTCTGAGAATAAAGTTCAAGCACTCAAAAAGGTCTGAGTCAAAGGTCCTCGTTTCCTTCCTCACAAAGCATCTGCAGATCATCTTTTGTTTACTTGATAGCAGTCTTCTTTCCTGCCATTGTTGGTGCGCATTTGTTGTTGCGTTACCACGACCAATTGTAGATCAAGTGATGAAGTCAAAACAACAACTACACGGTGAGACCTCTGAATCCACTCATAGACTATGAATGTTGTGCAGTGGGGAAAAAATATTCTTCTGACTTCTAGTCCCAACACAGCAGATATGGATCCAAGTACGGTCACGGCAGTGCAGTGTGTCACACAAGACTCTCCTTCACACCAAACCTCACTTACTCCACACCTGTGAGCACAAAAGGCTTCATCCCAACAGCTCTCACTGTGAGCCTCTCAGAGTCCAACATAAATAGCCAGGCAGATTAAACATTCCCATCCATCACGGCTCAAGGCTGGCAGAAATGAGGAAAGTCATCTGAGTCTTCCTTCAGAATCACCCTGAAGGGATTTCATCACCAAAGCAGAAAAACGTCTTTTCTTCAGTCTCCCTGACAGACCAAGCAGACAGATGGAGAGAAGAGGCAGAAAGGGAGAAGTGGTGAAGGCACAGCAGTGTAAGAGCCATTCATCAGACAGGGGAAAAGTAGTTAGAAGACTGATCCTGAGATACGTGACAGAAAACCATCAAATCAATTAGGTACAGAGAAGGTAGCTGATATTATGGAAGAGTCGGTGAGAGGCACATTTAAAAACATATCCCTCTGTTGTTTTGATTTTCGATTCAGTCATAAATGACAAAGAAACGGAGCACAATGACAATGAAAGGCAGGACGGAGACAGTGAGATGTCCTACATGCACACATATCTTCACTGCAGACGTGGTGTCGGTTTATCCTTAGAATGACATTGCATAGTTGTGTCTATCTACAGGGCCAGAGAGCATTCATTATCTCACACCTGTGCTTTGTATGTGTCAAGGCTATGCCAAGTACAGGGGTGAGACTGTGTGTGTGTGTGTGTCATTGTATCATAAATAGAAGATAAATCGACGTGTACTTGAGAGGAATGTGTTTGTGACTGACTAACATGTCCTCTACACAGAATGAGCCTGAAGCCAGACTGCTTGTTGAAGTGTTTGGGTGGCCTTGAAAACACCCGCTTATGCCCAAACATGCAGATTTTACCCAGGCATCCCAAAACTATCTCACACCCAGCAATTAAATCTCACCCGAAACCACAACAGACATCCAGAGCACAGATGGGCTCAGGGGTGGTGGGCTGGGGCGGGCCCGTCATGGAGGTACCACTCGGAACTTTAAATCACCTTGAGCTGCCAAAAGAACTCATGCACGCAAACACACACACAGATACATAATAAATACATCGGCTCAAGAAACACTGAAAAATAAACCACCCTGAGCACAGCGACATTCATATTCAAATAACTGCCATTATTCCAAGGGTATCTGTAATGGCCAACACTGTGCTGCATGGCTGACAGTGTAAGGAGGATAGAAATGACTTCTGTACAGGGAGTGAGGATTTCAGAAGTGAAAGGCAGTGCTATAAACGTGGATCAGGGCTGGAAAGTTGAATAGAAGTCCATTAAAAGTGGCAGGGAATGCTTCAGTGCCTTCAGCCTTCAGAGAGAGAGAGAGAGAGCAAGAGAAAGAGAGAGAGAGAGAGACAGAATCACTCTTTGCTAACCAGAGTCAGCAGCATCTTTTCTCTACCTCTGACTGTAAAAGGTTGAGAGGTGTAAAAAAAAGAACATCTGGTAACCATGGTTACGACTGACAAAGCCTCCATCTGTCTCACCTCAGTAGATGTCTCATTCAGAATCTCCTAAAAGTCGTGGCATTAATCGAAGACCTGCCCCCAAACATGGCCGACCACAGGTTGTCGGCTCATTCAGCTGCCAGTAAAAGAGGCTTTACAGCAAAGGTGACCGTCTAGCAACTCCAATGCACCACTCACACACAACAACACAGACAGATCTTGGGACTCTTTACTCATAAAGAGAAGAACGCTATAACGGAGGCGAGTCACATTCTGATAGTGAGTTAGACTCACAGCAATCAGTCTGCCTCTCCTCTCACAAACACACACGCGCTTAGTAGTAAGACTTCACCTTGCATCCTGCCCGCCACAGCCGAGGCTGCAATACAGGAGGTAAAAAATCATATTAAATCCAAACAGGCTATTGGGATAAAGCTGTCTGATTGATCCATGGCATCCTATTGCCTAACCTTGTAGTAAGAGTACCTCATTAGTGTCTATAGTCTCGACAGCAACAAAATAATATACTGATGTTGAGTTTATAGAAAGGATACACAACATCCTTTTACGAGGCATTGTGATGCCAGGCCATGATTAATGTGACTGCTGAGACGTGCAGGGATTGTGCAGCATGTATTCCAGCCTGGCAGGTACTGGACATGATGATACTGATATTGATATCTGATGTGTTGTTTTACTGTACTGGACAAGACATTTTTTAAAGTTAAGGAGCTTTCAGCTTCTTTTCCAATAAAAAGATAATACTAGATGCCTTTAACAGTGAATGATGTCGTGTTGTCGCATCAGCACAATATTTCACTTATTTTAATATTTCCATTGGTATTTTTTGTTAGTTTGACCACGTCTGACTTTTCAGGTGATTTGTTTTTTTAGAAAATATTTGCCCAAACAGCAAAATGCTTCTTCCTCCAGTAAGGGGAAGGGACCGTGGGAACCAGATGGAAGACTGTGTACAGTAAAACAGTGATTTCTATGATTTCCAACGTTCATGAACTGTGTATGCTAATGATACGCTATATATGCTACCGTCATTCCCCAAGCCACCTTTAAATAAAATCAGTATTATCTTCCTGACTATTGTGCCAGCTTCTTTGTAAGAATAACACAATTTTCCATCTATGTCCAACACATAATTGCAAAAGAACAACTGCTATCTGCAGCAAAGGGGAAAAAAAGAAATGCTGGAAAAGGTGGACGTGCTGTTGCAATATGGCAACAAATAAGATTCGCAATTCCATCTGGCTACCCTTTATTTTAAGGAACACGCATGATGATACGCTTGACACATTTGACACATTACTCATAGAAACAGCTGTCAAAGTGTGAAATGTAATTCTTGTCGTTAAGCACCACAGCCCTGTAATTTCTTGGGTAATCACCTGCATTGATGTATTTGCTAAGCAGCTGTATTACAGATTCACAACCTTGTTCTGTGTGCATGTGTGTGTGTCACAGACAGACAGACAGACAGTTACTACATTTGGCCTAGGAGGTGCTCCACACATCTCATGTCTGTCCAATAGAGCAGGGGGCGGCAATTAAAATAACTCCAACTGGCATAAATGAGCAAAAGGAAATGAGGAAGGTGAGAGGAAGAGATGATAAAACCATTTTAGATGTGCATTCGAGTGTGAAGAATGAGGGGAACGGCAGGAAAACAAGATCTATGGAGGAAAATGGAGAATCGCTTCTTTACATTTTTCAATACATCAATACTCATTCTCCATCCACTCTCATTTGTTTCATGAAAACGAATAAATAATAGTTCTTAATAAACACAGTCACCACATTATTGCGGTACGAGTCAAAGTCTCTCTCAGAATACTGCAGACTGACTGTGTTCAATGGTAAACGTGTCTTTTAAACAGGCAAAATGCATTATTGATTGTTTATGCAGGAGCCAAGAAATGACCAAAAATTACAGCCCTGTCTTATGCGTTGCCTGAGGACAGTGGTCCACAGCATCCAATGTATTGATTCTGAGTGGATCGAAGCAGTCATGTTGAGAGGGTCAGGTGGTGGGCTCTCACTGTTCTGTGTGAGAAAACTATTTCAATGTTACTTTTCTCAAACTTTAGGATTGCTGATGTGATCTGGTTTGTGTCTCTCTATATCATTTGGACAGTTTGAGCTAAACGAGCAATATGAACATATTCTGTAGGGTTCTGAGAAAAAAGTCGACTTTTTATGTACAAACAGCTGCCTATTACTCAGAGACTGAAGCGCACACAACCCCTGCAGCACGGAAAGGTGATAAAACATAACTACAATGAAATGAATGGTGGCAATTAACATAGGAAATCAATAGAGACTCAAGTTGACAAATGGACAGAAAATGCTGATTAAAAACAACACACTTGTTTAATGCTTATGATACAGGAATGTGACAGGACGCACCGCGAATTATTGAACAACTTGCAGTTTCTCAAACCAACAGATGTAAAGATAGAATGATGACTCTTTCTGCTGAGGACCCAGAGGGTTTGTCTAAGCACTTCTCAGATATCTATCACCAGGCAGATGTCCTTGTGGTGAGGACAGAGTCAGCACTACTAAGTGTATGTTTCTGAAAATACATTTATTCACTTTAACAGACGTTTTATAGCTGCAGAAGCTTTTTTTTCCCCCCTTTTAAATTGTGGTGCTTCACTGGACTGTCACACATTTACTTTATGTTATCCACGGGCAAGTAAAAAAAAAAAAAAAAGCAAATCAGAGTGAGAGTTCCTCTTCTGAATGTGGCTCAGCACAAAAAGCCTTGAGGAGAAGAGCTAAGTAAATGTCAGCTACACCGCTCTTTCTCTCACTGACACACACACGCACACACACAGACACCTATCTCAATCTTACACCCTCCCAAGTGTTCATAGACTGGGGCCTACAATCTCCCCCGGAGCCCACACACACACGCACACACACACTTGGCAAGTGTTCTTATTTGTATTCCTGCACTCTGAAGCCTGAATTCTCTGGCAGACACTGATATATCAATGGCATGAATATTCATAAGCCAGTAAGGGTGGCAAGCTTCACCAGCCCCCTCTCTTCTTTTGCAAGCACGATCGCGCACAAACACCTCGCCACATAATGGTGATGTGTTCATAAACAATGCTAACCTTCCCCATTCCGCCAAACAGTGTGTGAACATTGCACCGGTGAGAGTTGCAAAAGCGGGAACTTTCATCATATGCGAATGAACCACGTTAGTGCGTGTCCGCCTTTGCGCAAACACAAACACAGACATACACAAAATGGATGTCTAAGAAGACGTGCATGTCTTCCTGTTTCCTGCTGTGATTGCAGCTCTTTATTTCCCAGCTGATTAGCTGGTGCAGCGGATCTCCTGATAGAGCAATCACACCTGTCTGAAAGCGTTTATATATATATATATATACACACACACACACACACACACACAGTGTGTGTCTGTGTGTGTGTAGCCTCAGTGAAGAGGTTGAAAAAACTTTGAAGATGCACTCCTGATGCAAATCAGTCAGTCTGCTCCTCTACAGCCATTACAACCGGGGCTCAGCTACAAGACCATTAGGGGAGACAAGAAAAGATTTATAATAATAACACACCTCTCCATAAAACCTCACCATTATTTTACTTTTATTTAGACACCGATGTTGTCAACTTCGTTTGAGTTGGAGAATCAAACTCCCTCACTGTGTCCTGTGGGTGAGTAGCTATTAAGGTACCGGTGGCGGAGAGACAATTCAAGACATCTGTTATTGTGCGTTCATCACTAAACTTTCTCGGCTCCATTTTCATGGCTCATTGCTCCTGTGCTCTGTCTCTTTTCCTCCTACATACGCTCACATGTCTCAGCCGTGCACACAGCTCCTCCGAAATAAATATCAATTTGCATTTACACCTTTGCATTTCTTTACACTTCACTGCCAGTGCCACGCACGCCAATGTTGGGATACCACATCGCTCACTGTGTGAAACCTTGTCCTTGTTCTTTTCAGTCATAATGTAGAAACCACACTTAAAAATGGTAATTTCCCTTCTATACGTAGTTCACCCCCCCTTCCTCTCTTCACATGGATACACACTCTGTTCTTATTGAAGACGGGAACACAATGCAAGCATGGCAAGAAAATCAGCTACAGCCACAGAAGCCAGAGGAAACACAGATTTGAAGATGAAAGGAGAAAACGGGCGATAAGAGAAGATGCAATGGAAAAAAAGCAACGCTGTAGCTTGAGAAGAAAGCGTTTTCTTTTTCTTTTAAAGATTACAACCTCTGTTGTGCAAGTGCTTTGTCACACAATGATGACTTCACTGGGCCAGAGGGAGAGAGTGAGATAGTAAGGTGGGAGCTGTTTACATAATTAAGTAAACATAAGCTCACATACTCTTCCTACTGCTCCTCTTTTTTCCCCTCGATCATTTCATCCACACAAAGGTGAACATTTTACGCAAAATCATTTCAGCATTTAAAATTGTGACAGTACACAAAATTGTGGCATAAAACAGAAAAGACACTGTACGATAGTACAGAATACATTCATAGCAAAAAATACATTCATGTAATACTTAATGTCAAATATAACAGCAAAAAGGAAATTCATACATCTTAAAAGGCATCGCTGTCAAAAACACAGCTCGCGCTGTCGTAGTGCCCATGATTCTGAAAGACAAACGGACAAACTCTAGTGGTGCTTCTTCCATCCTGAGTCAGCACGTTCCGGCCTCCTGTGTCCATCTATTCATGACTGCTCTCATCTACATACAGCTGGCCTCTTAGGCACAACGCGTCTTTTAATTAAACAACACTGCTCACATAAAAAAAATAAGTCAACGACGGGCATATGGTGCAAAATTACCATTCCATATTTCATATGAACCTAATTTCCATATGCACATATAACGTGTTGAGCGTCAGCAGGTGGCGGGCCTATTAATGGGGGACACATAAATAAGGAACAGAGCGACGGCTGGGTTTCTGCTGATTTGTTTTGCGAGAGATATATGCCTGAACAAACTTATGCTGCTTCATTTTAATAACGCAGCACTCTGCTGGCGTTATCTGGATTACCCCCTCCCTCTCGCATCTTTACGTACACCTGCACCAGCTCACAACCATGCCTTCCTTCACTTCTCATCATCTCTCTCTCGCTCAGATTTAGGATCCATCCAGCTTGCTGTTTCCACTGCTTCCTATCTATATCCTCCTCCTCCTCCTCCTCCGGCTCTTTCTTTAGCTCATTTGCTTTCTTTCACTCTGGAGACAGATGTTGCGTTCATCACGTTAATTACAAGCTGCCTCCAGTCTCTCTTGGTCTGATTCAATATACAGTTGGGGGGAAAAAAGCACCACAATTACAAATGCATCATGGATGTGTGTAGGTATGCTGGTATGTAGGTATTGTTCTTCAAAGGGATAACATCAGCCCTGACAACTGTCCTTTTGACCATTCAGTGCTACGCAATGCTGAATGTTTTGTTTTTGTCTCTTAGCATCACCTCTCTCTGCATTACAGCATGTAGTTGTTGTGTGCACGTCACAGAGAAAAAAAACATGCTGCACCAGCAAACAGGCCAACATCCATAAAAATTCTGCTTATGTGAAATCATACGATATCATTAAAATCAGTTCACTGAATGTCTGATTCAGCTATGTACGGTAAAGCAATGCAACAGAACAGAACTTAGAGAAATGGGTAAAAACAACTAAAGGGAAGTAGCTTCTTTCAGCGGGTGAGTCATGCTCGATACAAGGACAGAAACAGATCCTGCACCAAGTTAGTCTGTGACAGGCTCGTGGGAGACCCAGGCATCCATTTCCACGCTGGTACAGAAAAATAATGAATGTTTCTGTGAAAAAAAGAACCTGATCCATGATCATTGTATCGTCTAATAAAACCTATTCTTTACAGAGGTAAAAAATATAAAGTGACTGACTGGGCCTAAATTAGATACCACCTAAAAGAAATGCAACAAATTCTCATTTGCTTATGTAACCCAGTGATGTTCATTTTCCTTTATGACTTCAGCGCGACTTATTCTCTCAAGTCAAACTGATTGAAACTGTAAACAAAATGGCATATGATGACGTGAGGATGAAACATGCTGCTCAACAAGATTTCGAAACTATAACGCACACAGCCAAGTTCCCATCGAACATAACGAGGGCAGAATGTTTAGCCAAAGCCCAAACCGAGTGCCCACTTTCCAAAAGAATCCCATATCCAAAAGAATCCCAAACGATGCCCATTATATATTCTTTAAGCTTTACATGTAAAGCATCCAAACATTCTGCTTTCAGCATGGCCCAGCTAATGAACTGCAATGACACTCATATGCTGAATAAGCTTGCCCACATGGAAAAATGATTTTAGATTTAAAATGCTTCTGATCGTTTTTGTTCACTTGCTTTCCAAGCTCCTGACAGCTTGTACATTTGTTGTCATGGCCGGCGGAGGGAGGGCTGCAGGCGCAGTGGCAGAGCCAGCAGGCATCAGGCCACAGGTCTCTGATGCAGCCCGTTTTCCGCAGCAGGTGCATGTATCAAGACATCATGGAGCGGACCCAGTCCATTTTGGCCTGCTCACTATTTCCAGCCTTAAACATCACTGCCCCTAAGAGACCGTCTGCGAAGAATAGAAGCCAGCAAGAGCCTCTGTCCGTCTTTGTGTACATGTGACAATCCACATCCATCAGGTTGTCTGCACAGCCAATACCCTAAATTGCATAAGATCACAGATGTGGCAACTGTGGCATCATCTGAGCATTTCAAAAGTGATGATTTAAGCGGATGGTTCTGCAATACCTTCCACTTAATGTGGCGCAAGCAAATCCAGCGCTCAAACTTTTTTTTTAACATGTCAATGTCATATTATTGGTCACATCCAAGTCACAAAAGAGTCTGAGCACGTCTCGTGGGACTAGAGCAGAGCTTTAATTAACTGGCATGCCAAATTTACAAAAATGTTCTCAAGCTGCATCATGGGGATGCAGCTTGTGTAGTACCATCCATTGTTTATCTGATTATTTATATGAGCGATTAACTATTTTACACTGGTGTCACGGAACTGGCATTTGTACTGTTCACTCCTGAATATATGCTATAGTCTTTCTGACAGTATACATGCATCTGCAGGGTCTCAGCTGGAACTCAATTTGTTAAAACTCTGTATCAGGCCTGTCAGGCTGGAAGAACCAAGAGATTCTAAAACAGCAGGACAACAGGTAGTTTGTTCACAATGTAGTGATGGAATGGGTCTGCCATTTTCATTTGTGCAAAGTGCATTTTGATTTAGGTTGTGTGTGTGTGTATGTGATTAAACGTGTGTGTGTGTGTGTTGTCATGGACTCCCCTCAGGTCTGAAGGCAGCAGACTCTTTAATATTTCAGAGCAGAGATAAATAAGTCAGACAGACTGCAGAGAGATAAGGTGACTGTGGGAAGGAGTACGGGGTTGAGAGGAGAAAGAAGGGGGAGGGAGGCAGACGTGGAAAAGGAGGAGGGGGGAAATAGATATGGTAAAGCAGAGTGCAAGAGCGAGAGAACGAGAGAGAGAGAGAGAGATAAATAAGGAAATAGAGCAAAAGGTCAGAGAAGACATGAAGGAAAGAGACAGGATACCCAGAAAATGCGTCTAATAAAAGGCACAGCAGCCAAAAACCTCCACTGAAGGGGAATAGGATATACTCTATATACTGACAGTAAAGCTTTAGCTTTACAGCTTTGACCGCTTAAGCATATAGGTGGAACAGCCAGAATCCATATGATTCAAATCATATGGGAAAAAAAAGTGACTTAAAGGAAGAGAAACGCACACAAGTCCTGATGCATACCCTTGACAATGCTAAGCTGGACACACACTCGTCACACGGTGCAGGACAGATTTTGATTTCTGAGGATAAGACATTGGAGTGTAAACAAAAGGACCAAATCATGAGGTGTGTGTAAGGCAAGAAGACAGTGAGTGAATGAGGAGGGAGGAGGAAGGAGGAGAGAGAGACAGGGAGGAAAAACAGAGACAGCTACTGTCGGGAAAGGTCAACAGAGACGGAGAGCAGCGTGTGAGCAAGACGATGAAAAGCAGAGGAAAGGAGGTGGGAAAGTATGTTACGCTTCCTCAGGGGGAGGGACAGCCCTGTGGTGCCAGAGTTCACTCTGACAGACTTATGATGAGAAGATGAAAAAAAGAAAAGCTCCACTGGTACTTAATGTACAGTTACAGTCCATTTTTCCCTTTGTCTTCTCTCTTATCTTACACATGACGCAAAGAAGTGCAAAGCGGAGCCAAGCAAAATGACCAGACCAACACACTGATGGTCTATTTTCCTGTTGAGCGACCATGTTGTTTACATTGTAAACATATTTCAGCCCACCTGAGCACTAAACCTTGCTGGTCCTAATTTGAAGTGTGTTCTTGAGGCGGTGGAACGTCACATAGTACTTTACTGTAATTTAACATGCATATTAGAGTTCAGAGGGGAACGCTCGGCTTGTTACACTCGCAGATGGTCTGCTTAAGGGCTTTGCTGGTTCTGGCTTTTAAACAAAATGGGACACCCGGAGCGGTTCATCGCGTTATGGCAGAAAACACACCCGTGATTAATCAAGAGACAAAGAGGAACCCATCTGAACCGTGCATGTGACCTTTTCTGCTGTTAAACTAACCGAAGTTGACCTGGATACAGCCTAAATATGCTTGGCCCCAGCACTTTAGACTACACCCGTAGTTAGTTAAAACAGAGCTCTATTTGTTGACTGTTTGTGTCACACAGACTCTTGAAGCCTCTGAATTTATACAAACGTCACTCCGGGGCTTTTTGACTAATAGGAGTTTTGCTGCAGGGCTGGAAAAATCTTCAGGCCATAAACAAGTTGCTTCTCAGCATCCACATTCTTATCTCTGTCTCCTATGAAACAAGTCACCCTCCAGCAACTTTATTCATGCCTCTACTCTCAGCATCTTTTCCCCCTGTCCTCATCTCTCCTGCTCCAAATGGGGGCACCTCTCAAACACGCCATAATTTCCCTCTCCTTTCACCCTCAATAAAGCATCTCTCTTTCACTGAGCAGCTGTAAGCATGGCTGCCAGCTCTGCTGCTGGATAAACTGATTAAAGGGCGGCATAAAGACTTCTCCGGATAACAAACTCAAGAAAGTACTAGATGAGTTAACACACAAACAAAGTAGAGAGAGGGGAAATGTAAAAATATTCAAAAGTCCCATTGGGAAGAAAACAAATCATTAATTGGTGGGGTTGGTCCCTGCAATGAGTGTGAGAGGCAAGGTGGAAGAAGGAAACTGAATCCATGGAGGATTCATATGGTCCTCATCTCCCCAGAGGGATTAGTGTAAATCTAATCTGCCCCACTGACTCTACTCCTTTTAGCCTCGGCTTCAAGACCCTCTAAGGAAGAGAGCAGGGACCATAAGGGCACTGAGCTGTTAACATTAGCACACATCACTGGAAGCTTCCACTGTACCACGCTAATCAATTACCCTTCCTGCTTATCTGCCTCTGAACTTCACATCCACTGTGAGCCATCAAGAGCAAAAAACTTTTTACAAACATTTACTTGGTATATGATATTAGGTCAACAATAGAAGAAATGTATAAAAATGTATGTATTGCGATTCATCTTGTTGTCCATTCATCATTAAGACCTGTTAATAAATCTTTAAAACAAGGAATGCTTTATTGTACTGGTGTAAAAAACAAGCTTGGATGTTATCAGAAAAATGTTACATCATGTGAACAACCCAATACTTATTTTTTAATGTGGCCGAAAATACTTCCAACACTCGCAGACATCCTGCTCCAGCAGCCAGGAGAGCGTCTGTCTCTCTTGGTAATTGGGGCCTTTAGCCACTGTTGACATGCTTAAGGATTACAAAAATAAAGGTCAGACAAATCCAGATTGGAATCAACAAGATTACGTATATTTATTGCGTTTAATCTGATAAATGTGAGCTTCATCCTCCACCTGTGTCCCTTCAACCTCATCTGTTTTCGAACACTTCTGCAGTAGAAGGGTTTAGCATCACCAGTGTGACCAGTGACTGCCCCTGCACCACCTCTCAGTAAGTGCCCTGAAAAAACAAGGGAATCACATGGTGGGAATGAAAGGCCAAAAAAGATTATAAATCTCAACGGGCCTTAATCAACCGTCCATGGAAGACATCTGGAACACCGTAGTATATAAACAAACACACATGCTCTGTCTGAGTAGACAAGAAGCAAACGCACATATACAAACATCTGTGCGCAGAAAAGTTAAAAGATTTAAATTAAAGACAATGTAGGTATAGCTTGTTTACTGCAAAGTATATCTGATGGCTTGTGTCTCATAGTTCTTCCACTGAACAGAAA
Organism: Trinectes maculatus; assembly: GCA_016785345.1. Taxonomy (NCBI): domain Eukaryota; kingdom Metazoa; phylum Chordata; class Actinopteri; order Pleuronectiformes; family Achiridae; genus Trinectes; species Trinectes maculatus. The sequence continues at coordinate 105,922 of JAFBJQ010001958.1, forward strand.
CCATGTGCATTTATCAACCATTCATATCAGCTGCATTCCTACTGTTTAGCTGGATCAATGGAGACTGTGCAGCACATGTGTGCAGCAGACCAACTCAGGAATTTTAACTTTAAACATACTCACAGACAATGGAAGATTCAAATGTTGAAAAAAAAGATGCAGAAAACAAAATTTTATTAATTTATTTTTTTTAAATAATGCCCTTTCAAATTTCAAATCATAAACTGAGACAGTGACAGACAAATACAACTAAGAGGCCTGTTTTCATTTACTAGGATGCACCTGCCCTATTCACAGACCCATCTGGCCAGTGTGAAGAGAGGAAGGGCCACAAACTGTGAGCGTTAGAGAAGGCGTTGTCCGGTCTCTGTGCACACACAATCATACCAATGTTGCTAACTCTAAACAGCTGCGACTTGCTACTCACTCTCGGCCAACATTCTTCTCCTGCCGTCCTCCACTGCCAAGACAGCAATCAGGCAAATGCCAACTGACTCATCTATTTTCCAATCGTACACAAACAAATAATTGTGTCGCTGGCGCTCACATATAGACACTGCCTCATGTAGTCAAATTCAAACTGTATATGTTAACTGCACAAGCATTTATTTTATTTCAATGCTTTATGTAACTTTCGCCTATATGGAGAATGTCCCCCATTCAAAAAAATGTGTAGATTAGACCAAGCTCCCCAGTCAAGTCCAGCCATGTGATTACATTTAGTGAATGCTAATCAGCCACAGTCCCAAAAGCACAAGACTGTCAAACTGCTTTGTTGGGACAAATATAGTAGTGCTGCAAACAAGCACTATTCATTATTCAAGCCACACTTCACAGGGAACATATCAGACTGGGTAGTATGTTGCACCATACGACTATACTAATCAGGAGCGGAGGATGAAAAGCAGCCGAGCAGAGTGTTCGCAGTGGGGATGTAGGAGGGGAGGTTGCAGTATAGTGGGGACGGCAGCTTTACGTGGCCATGGAGATGGAGATTGTGTGGCCCATTTGTAAAGTGCCAACCCCTGAGGAGGACACACTGAGAGAGGAGTGTAAGAAAAGGGGAAAAGAGAAAACTAGGTGATGGCTGGTGACAAGGAGGGGTATTTGATGGCTTCACAAAGAGCTCTATTACCAGACCAAACCAGCCTTTACCATCACGTCAGCTCAGGCCAACCCCCGCTGGGAGGGAGAGGGTGTAGTGGAGGAGGACAAAGAGTTGCCAAACACCATGAAGCTCAGAGTTCACAATGTCCAAACAGGACCTCCTCCCACAAAATTCCACATACACAAGGATTGTCAATGCGAATGTGATGTGTGCGTGTGAATACTGACCTGCTGGCTTCCTTCCGCTTGAAGGTAGACTGTGTATATTTAGTCAAGTGGTTTTAGCAAAGATGTTTGACACAGTGGGTGTTAAATGATTTGGCAATCACTGCCAGCAGGGAAGGACAACACACTGAGGCTGAACCGAAGAAGGCACTGTGATCTGGCACGACATGCTGTTGGCAAGCACACACACAGCACACACACCTCTACCAGTGAAGAACATGTTGTTATTAACCTACTGAATGTGCTTATCTTTAAAAGATTAAAGGTTTTAACATGAGAGGCAAAACAAATGAGGGGATTTCAAAATGAGCCTCACGGTTATTTCATGGAAAAGAAAATAGATGACAGTGGAAAGGAAGAGATTATAGAGGTTTACTCCACGGCTTAACATTTTGGTTGCTTGACATGAACTGCCTCATTGGTCCATTCATTTGCTGCGTCTCTGTGACTCCACTCCTTAATCCCTCCCTGTCAGCCATCTCGCTGCAAGAAAAACAAACTTTACCGCTGGGCACAAATGACCAAAAGGTCAGAGGACTTTTCAGCAGGGCTGTCCAGCTCTCTGGTCTCCTCTCTGCTGCACAAGTATTTTCCAGCAGAATATGACCTGCTGTGTGCTCTCAACTTTCAACTTCACTTAACATGACAGAAGGGATGAAATGCTGAGAATCAGCTTTTGTCCATAAAAGTGCACAAGGAGGATAAAAGTGTTGATGAGAAACTTTACTGATCCTCGTTTATTTTTTTTAATTTATTTTTTTCTTTGCCTTGTACATTCAAAATGTAAATTAAACCATTGGAGCAGCCCAGAATTCAATAATACTGAAGGACTCTACACTGCTTAGCCTGGTGATGAATGAACAGTCTGCCTGTCAGTAACAGTAAAAAACTTGACTTCCTTACATCTGAAAGTGCTGATTTTTCATTTGAGGACAGTGGATTCAAGCTGGAAACACAAAAGACAAACTAGTTGGTCATTACACATTCTGCAGTGACGGCGCAACATTAGCATTCATGTGAGACCATTCATCTACTCGCTGAATTCAAGCCCAACATTAATATTCTTTCTAGCCAAGTTGATGTTGTTGGTGTTTTTATACGCCTGAGGAAAAATATTGCTCTTTAACGCAATGTTAAACATCTAGTCACTGTATGGTGCTGATTACTGAACATACATTTTTCTGGAAGCCTTTTTTTCTGTTAACACTTAACTGCTATGTCTGGGCATAAACACCACTAAAAGTGCCAGCAGTAAAGACCAAAACTCCAAAGCTGCTATGAGAAACTGCTGATTCGGGCGATGAGTCACTGCGAGTTCATCACCTTGAGCAAATCCTTTTACAGTGACTTGATTCACCACCAGTCTACAGTAACCAACCGTTGATTTAACCGTTTCCAAATTCTATATCACAACTTCTCGAAATAATGATATTTATACAAATGTGAATGCCATATTTGTGATTGAGGACATGATGTGCATTAGTGTGAAGCAGGTGTCTGGTCTTGGCAGGCTTTGCCACCTGAGTCTCCGTGAACTCTCAACATTTCAAAAGGAGAAGCATTTTGTGCAAACCTGCAAAATGCTCACATGCATATTCATACATTTGGCACACAATACGGCCCTTAGTCTCCCCCCGCACAGGCTCTCTTCATTTGCTCTCTCTCTCTCTAATCCTGTAATGCCAACAGTGCAATTAGTCACATGCCAGCTCTTTCTTTCATCTCTACACCGAGTGCAAGCTCAGGAGGAATTCAAACTGCTAAGTCTCTAAAAAAATCATCACCTACCTTCTGGTTCTGGCCGTAAATCACAAGCAGGCATTTAAAGACATTTAAATACCTCGAATTCAAACAACAACAACCTTTGAGACTGTAAAATGTCCTTCACTTTGAAAGGACAGTGAACTATTCCATTAAAGTGCTTCTAGCACTCCTGTCCAGAACAATTTGCAGTTCAAGAAATGAATACTGAAGGTAAAAAAAATGAAAGGGCCGTTCACCCTGAACATGACGGGGAGGTGAATAAAGACAGGGGAGGATTCCTCTAAAAGGCCATCATCCTTATGGTTTTACTTTTTTTCCTCCTCCCTCTCATCACCTTCTTCACAGTTATAGACTATATCTATCACAACCCACTCACCGACAGACATCACTGATTGAAACTGCACAAAGGAATGATTGCCGAAGTTTAAAAAAAGAGAGAGAGAGAGAGAGAAAACCAGCCCCCTCATTCAAGCAAACAGGCTCATGGTAAATGTCTTGTCTGTACACTACTGATATGCTAGATTTGCAGCACCTGCAGCAACAACCTGACAGTGAGGCAGGGGAAGCAAAGCGGGCTGTCTTTATGTGGCATTACAAATAGCTCATGTTGCCGTGGTTATCACTTTTATGAAGGTTAGTCCCTTGTGTCAGTGAAAAATCAATCTCTATTTAACAGATAAGGTCCCTCACTGAGGTAAAACCTAACACTAGTGAGACTTCTAATGTTCACATGAAACACTAATTTTAAACACGCAGACGTATTAAATTGCATCGGTGTGTTTAGATGGGTATGTGGTGCAGAGAGATAAGGAAAATGGGAATATCCAGATGTTATCTGTCTCTGGCTGATGATTTTATATTTTATGGCTGGCTCCAGTGTATGACAGGGTTGAACTCACCGAAGGATTCAGATTTCTTTCTTGACTTTGAAACAGCCAACCTCACATTCTAGTTTCACAGGATTTACGGTAAAATAAGCCATGACCACTGTTGTTGTTGAAAAACAAAGATGAGATGCTTAATACCCATCATGGTTTTTAGCCAGATGGAAATGATTTTAATTTAGGAGTGGGAGGAAATAATTTGCATGCCTGTCAGAGGTAAAAAAAAAAAATAAAGAAATACACAAATTGACGTTTGTTTGTTTCCACTGATATTTCATAAATATTTAGAAATAATTATCAGACATAAGCACAAATGTTGTTTTTGAAGAAATAATTGCGCAACATACTCTTCAGAACCACAAACCTTTTTCACATTTCAATTTTTGAATTAAACTAAGACCATGTATGATGGTGCCTTTCGGAAGATATTCTTAGTTTTGGACATGACGTGCTTCTCAAGCGAAAAGACAAAATGGTGATGCACTATTACATTTCAGTTAGTCAACTGCTCACTACTGATAATCAATTCATTACTTTTGACATTTCATTTAACAGAAATGCTAAATACTAATCATAATAACAATTAATCTTTCAGGGGGGTTGGGGAGGGGTCTACTGTACACTGTCTTCTGTGAATCAGGCATCCAGATGTTATCTGTCTCTGGCTGATGATTTTATATTTTATGGCTGGCTCCAGCGTATGACAGGGTTGAACTCACCGAAGGATTCAGATTTCTTTCTTGACTTTGAAACAGCCAACCTCACATTCTAGTTTCACAGTATTTACGGTCAGCTAGTCAACTGCTCACTACTGATAATCAATTCATTACTTTTGACATTTCATTTAACAGAAATGCTAAATACTAATCATAATAACAATTAATCTTTCAGGGGGGTTGGGGAGGGGTCTACTGTACACTGTCTTCTGTGAATCAGGCATATTGTAGGCCTGTACCATTTTTCTTTGTTTTAAAGGATACTATCTTATGGTTTAGGACAGTTAGGGCGCTTTTCCACTAGACCCCAGCTCCAACTTTGGAACCACTCGGCTGCGGTTCCAAGCGTGCTGAGTCTACCCGAAAAATGACGTCAGCGGGCTGCTTCGCAGGATTGGTCCGGTGGTTTCCGGATACGGCTCCACAATTTATTGTTCGAGAATCGAAATCGCGATCTTCACGTGAGTGAGACGTGCAAATTCATTAAAGGAAAATTAAAACCATACATGCTATTTATTTCACTCCATTAGACGGAGTTTGTTGTTGTTGTTGATGTGTAACATATAGTTTACGCGTATACAGCCCGCCCCCCTTCCCGAGGGAAGACTCCGCCCAAGTAGCGACACTACTCCACTGTAATGGAAAACCAACCGTACCGTGCTGAGCTGACACTAATGGAAAAGCGCCCTTAGTTTTTAGAAAAAAACAAGCTTAAGATGTCAAGTTAGGCTTTTTTCATAAATGTTAGACGATTTCTAGATAAAACACAAACAACAAAATCAGCAGATCTGTCGATAACCATTAGTTAGTTGCAGCCCTAATTACATTTGGGGCCACTACCTATTCCCATAAGGTTCTTATTGAATCACTGTTCTAATTAGCTGGCACACTCAAACCCCACTGATAATGCATTTTAAATTTCTGTCCATTACAGGCTCCATGATGCAAAATTTGGGATACTCGACAGATGTTGACATAAATCTGACATCGCTTTAATGACTGAGCTGTGTGTGTGTGTGTGTGTGTGTGTGTGTGTGTGTGTGTGTGTGTGTGTGGACGGAAATGAACGGAACTGACAACTTACTAACGAGCCAGCTGAGGCAGCCAGTATTCCTAGTGTTGCCCTGAGCCACAAAGCTTCACTCTGTTTTATTCAGGGGCCCCTGGCTAAATAAAATTTATAAAATTGTCATACGGGGGAAGTCGTTTTTGAAGGCTGCTGTCTGGCAGCCATTTCACACACTTCAAAGGAGGTGTGCGAATGAAGACAGAACAAACTGTTGCCAATGGGCAGTCAGCCTCTTGCCTACATGGACCATTTTAAACCATCTACTTCTTCTTATTCCTCTCACATTGACCCATTCATTTTCTTTTTCGCTGCCATAGATAAACAAATACTATTCAGCATTTACTTCTCCATGTCTCTCAACCCCGTGTGCGGCGGCTGTGCTGGTTGCTTGCAGGTTAGGTCACCGGTATCTAAAAATGAACTCCACCGAGAAAAAATTTATCATGCGAAAAAAAGCCACAGGGGGAAAAAAACAATCCAATGACCACTTTTGGTCAATCGTTGCAGCAGTCAGCACCACGACCTAAAATGTAATTTCCCTGAAAAGAACATCTATCCTCCTATGTCTTTGGCAGTCTATTTTTAGCCTGTTATTGTTTTGCCTCAATCAGACCACGGCAACATTCGGAAAGAATGAAAACAGTCTCTGTCAGACCCCAAACAGAGTGGATCTCTCCAGCAAACACACCTGAGTAATCGAAAAGTGCGTAACAGAAAATGAAATATTCTGTCACTTAAAGCTCGAATACCGTATTTCTATACAGCTGAGATCATGGATGTGGTATAAGTAGCAATGCCAGTGTTCAACCAAGCCAGGATGTCAAGATAAACCAGCATTTTTATGCTCACGTCTAACTGTGGAGTCATCTCAAATGCTCTTTGTCCCCTCTCTGCTTTTAGTAAAGCTGTTTCCTCACTGCCCTGTGACACAATGCCACGCTCATGCAGTCATGTCTCTGAGTGACTATAGACTGGGAGGGGGGGCTGGAGAGTGACCATCAGACCAGTGATCTATGCTTCAGTTATGCAGCAACCATACCAGCTCATCCAGCAGTGTCTTTGCCTCTCAAGCACCCATTTTAAAAGCATGCTCTTCCTCCCTGCTATAATCTCGTTAGACCACGGTGCACTATGATGTCTGCATCCTAAAAATGTTGCTTGGCCCTAAAACATTGGAGGTGGATATTTCTGACATGATTTTCAGCTGCAAATAGACAGGATGCAGTGGCCTTGGAAGAAAACTAGCTAGTGTGGGCTAGAAAAAAACTAGTGTGGGTGAATGTGTGTGTGCAGGGCTGTGGGAAGAAATCATGGGTTCCTCTGCACTGTGGGTTATTTCTCCACACATCTGCCAAGTCCAGTGACAACTGCCCAAGAGTAAATTGCCAGTGGCCTTAGTCTACCTTAACTGGTTTATGCGATTTAACTTGAAACCTGTATGGAAATATGTACCAATAATGCTCAGCTAGTAACTTTGGGGCCTTAAAGTGGGCTCTGCTTTTTGAAGCCCTGGTCGTGCAGAGGATCTTGGCGTACAAATTCAGTTTTCAGACATTCACTATTTCAGTTTTTGCTGTAAATTTCACACTCGTGCATTAACTTCCCTTTAGAAACATTGTACATCAAGCAGCCAGGTAGTGGTGCTGAGGAGACAAAACAGTGCTCATTAGTGTGATGGATGGTGATGCAATAGGCATTGCATTGGTCAAGTTGCACAAATGTCACACAGCTTCATCGCACCTCCACATATTAATGACAGACTTAATAAATACTATGTCATGAATCAGTTCCCAGAGGTAAATTTGTAAATAAGATGTAAATCAGATGTAAATTGTACAATCTAAATAAACTGTTTGCTGTTGTCACTCATAAGGACAATTAAAGCAGCAAGGAAAAAACAACACTGCAGTCAAACTGTGAGTATGCTCCCCTGTTGGAATATGACAGCAATGACACAAGATATACCAACAAAATAGTGATAAATACACCACTCAGTATCACTTTAGGCATCGTTATCCACAGGTATTGCCACCCCCACCCCACCCCACACCCCACACCACACACACATATAGTAATGTACCCACAGTATTTGGGTGGAAAAAACACTTGACCTTTTGTTGTCCTCACTCAGTACTCACCTCTCCTCCGTGGCCATCAAAAACACCAAATATAGAAGGGTGACTCTTGTTGACGAGGTCGGTGAGCACCTCGAACCTGTCCTCCATGTGGTCTCGCCGGCCTTGGATGGAGTACACGGCCACGTTGTGGCTCTTGAACTCCCAGGTCTTGGAGAACTCCGCGTCCAGGACGTCCAGCCCGCCGAAGCGTTCGTTCTGCATCATCTCCGCCACTTTCCCCTTGACCATCTTGACCGCGTCCCGGCTGGACTTGACGATGGTCTTCACCTCGTCCGTGTGGAAGAAGTAACTCCACAGCGCCAGGCTGATGCACAGCAGGAACAGGGTCTCCGGTCGGAGCAGAAAATAACGCATGATGCGACCTAGCAGAGACAGCAGGGTCATTGTATCCTCTATCATCCACTTCCTCACGCGCAGGGAGCCGCGGCAGGTTGTGTGTCTCTCGCCACCGCCGCAGGTTTCACTCCATCGTCGTCGGGCTGAGTTGTCTGGGAGCGGTGACACATTTAATCGAGCGTTTCCCGTCGGGTTATTCTGCTTTAACGGGTGGCTGCATTTTGTTGTTTTGAAATACCGGAGCCACCAGACGGGAGATAACGTGTTAGCAAACAAACACGGCGCTCCGGCTGGTTCCCTTTAGCGCACAGCCCCGCAGTGAGCCACCGACGGCTGCCCGCTGACCGTCTGACGAGCTCCGAGGAGACCGACACCCTGCCGGACACAAACACACAGCTCGCCCGTTTGGGTCGGAGACTCGGGCTGAAGCGAAGCTGCGGGCAGACAGTCTACACGGAGCCTGCGACTGCCCCGAGTCCTGTAAATAGCGGTCTGTGTGGGAACCCTCGCGTTCCCAGCTGCCACACTGACTGCGACTCTCTGCTGCCGTCCACAACAGCGGCGCTGCCTTCACGTGCAGCTCGCGACGTCCCTCAAACGGCGCACTGTGCCGAAAAACAGCCCCAGTTAACAAAAGCTATTTCTAGCTTAATTTGAAAAAGTGAAATATGATGCAATCAGATAAAACTGAAAGACTAGGTCGGTGATCATACTGTGGGGTTGATAAGAAGTCGTGCTAATATTTAATGAAGCAAAGAAAGATGGTGATATACGATTCCAGCAGAAATTATAGACTGAACAGCAGAGACCACAACAGTCTATTATTGTCACGTTTTCCGTGGCAATAATAGACTGCGCCTCTTTACTTTGTCAGGGACGTGCGCTCGTTGCACCTTTAGATATTTCCGACAGTACCTGAAGGCATCCGAGGAAATACCGTACTACAGGTGCGCACGAAGACCTCAGAGTGCTGTGTTCTGAATGTTAAAATACAACTGTCAAAAACAGGTAAATACGACTAGAGTTGAGTGGATTACCCAGGTCACTGCAAAGTGTGGAACTGTTCCTATAGCCCTGATACACAGAAGTCCCCAAAACCCCTGAAAACAATCTCATTCAAATCTCCTCATATATTTAATTTAAACAAACGTCAAACTGACTATACCTTACATTATCATATCATTATCTTACATTATCATATACAGCAGTATACATTTTGTCACATCTAAACCAGACACAGTGAAGTCGGTTCTCTCCTTCCGCAAGTTTATCCTTTTTACCGTTTTAATTTAAAGCATCATAGGAAATGTCATTTGTAAAGTTTTATTTTGCTGTCATTTAATCTTTTTTTAATTGTTATTTCATTTGAGTGTTTTAATTAATTCTGTTCAGGCAGACAGGACAGCCTCATGGTCTTTGGGGCCTGAGTGACGCCATCACTCCGGTTCCTCAGTGGTAAAAACGTGGAGAATCTCGTACTTCACAGTGTGCTGTGGATCTGTGAGCAAAATAACCATGTAAGATGTTTTCATACTCGCTTCAACCAATTGTAGACATTGAATACATTCTTGCCTGGCCGTGTGTTCAGGTTTCTTGGAGAAATACCTATCAAAGCTAGCAATTTAGCCTCAAATGCTAAACAGTCTCCACGGAATGTAAAGTAAAGGCAATGATTGGTGGTTTTAATAATATTGTGAGTATATAACGATCCGATCCCCAGTGTACACTGACAAACAGCTAGAGAGGATAATGTTATGTTCTGCTGTCAGATATAAGTCAGCGGTTTTAACGCAGTGTGTTGCTACAAGCTGGTGTTGGCCATTGCTTTGCAGTATTGCTGCTGTCAAAAGTTTTTGTCGAGCGACTTAAATCTGTCATGTTTCCGTTCTCAGAGCTACACCGAGATTCACTGACCGGACAATGGAGTACATGCAAGCTCCTGCCACAAGCAGTCAGGGGAATATGTAAGTGCAGTATATTAATTGTCTATCTGTGGAATGACGTGACACATTACAACATTCATTATTAAGTAATTCACATCGGTCTGTTCTGACAAAGCTGACTGTAACTTAAATAAAATCCAGACTACATTATTTTAAATATATCAACTTAAAATATGTTGCTTAGTACTGTAAGACATGTTTTTGTTAAATGTCCCACTCAACTGCTGAATTAGAAGCAAATTCACAACTCGTAATAACAAGAATAGCACATCTGGTCCACAAATAAACCATTACACTGGGTAAAAATAACCCCTAGGGAATAAAGGACCATACAAGTTTGTTGTTTCTTGGTTATATGTTGGTGTACCGAATGTTGCGTCTCTCTGCAGCCTGTGCTGTACCTGTGGTGTCCCTATTCCTCCCAACCCAGCCAACATGTGTGTAGCCTGCCTTCGAACACAAGTAGACATCTCAGAGGGGATTCCCAAGCAAGTCACTGTGCACTTCTGCAAACAGTGTGAGAGGTGTGTTTTGTGTAGTTTAAAATTTGGTTATTTACAGATGATTTTATTTTATAGGTACATTTCTTTTCTTTTGTTGTCCCAATATGGTTTAGATACCTGAGGCTTGAATTTACACCTTCATGTTTTATCCAGGTACTTGCAGCCTCCAGGCACCTGGATACAGTGTGCCCTGGAGTCCAGGGAACTGCTGGCACTGTGCCTGAAAAAACTCAAGAGCTCCATGACCAAGGTGAGTTCTTTCAAAACCTCAGACCAGTGCCTATATTTTGTTCTCAGATAAGGCACAAAAGGTGTCCGTTAACATTGCTGCAGGTATATTTTCCAAATATTGATGCAGAACTGCTTTTTAGCCTCAACTTGTGTTAAAGCTACTTATTTTCAGTAAAGTTATTACAAGTTTGAAAAATAATTTGTATATTTAAATGAGAAATAAGTATCTCATATTTCAACTTGAACATAAAATAATACATGTTGGTATGAAAGCAACCTAAAGCTATTATCCGTTATATTTTTATTATGAATCATTATATATGTATTGATTGTTTTGGTAATAAAATGTGGGAAATAGTCTTTTGAAATGGATTGTAATGTCATATTAAAATGTCATCATGATGTACACCACATTACTCAAGCATTTAATGATGGCTTACGCTACTTCATGAATGAAACACCCTTGTCCTCTCAGGTGCGTCTTATTGATGCTGGCTTTCTGTGGACAGAGCCACACTCCAAAAGGATTAAGATGAAACTGACTATACAGAAAGAAGTAAGAAACCAGTGCATGTGATAATAATAATGTGGGAGTGACATTCAGATTGATTGAAATTGGTTTGTTCATTTGTTTTCTTTATCTTTGTGTCCCTAGACTCTTTTGTTTGTGCTGTTTAAGGCGCCTTAAAATACTGTTTTTGGATCCCAGGGCTGGGCAGACATTTAATAAATACTGAGAAATTGAAACATGAAAACCAAATGTTTTCTTTGCTTATCTATTGAATATTGAATGACCAAGAGGATAGACATTTTGATCTTGTTTGCCATGACAATAGAAAATTATGGTTTAACTTGTTGCTGTCTTTGCCTCTGCAGGTGATGAATGGCGCTATCCTACAGCAGGTATTTGTGGTCGAGTATGTCATTCAGTTCCAGATGTGTGATGACTGCCATCGTGTGGAAGCCAAAGACTTCTGGAAAGCCGTGGTGCAAGTGAGGCAGAAGGTAGGCATGATAGTAAAAACATATGCTATTTCATTTTCGTTTGCCTATTTTTAAAATATAGATTTGAACTGTAAGTGTGCCATGTGTATTTTGTCATAATTAATATTATGTTTTGGTGTCTTTGTTGGTTGATTAACAATAATAGTGCTTTTATTTTGGCAAATGGTACTTTTAGTAAATCTGTTGGTTTAGGTGTCTGGCAGATGAATTTGAGATGGTATTTGGAATATGGCAGCTAGCATAAAACTTCTTCATGTTTATCATTGATGTGTGGAGTTACACCAGACTTCACTGATCCTAGTGTTGATTATATAACTGAGGTGGCAACTGGTGTCAAAAGCTACCAAGCTGTTAATCTAATTTTATACCAATGAATGTTTCAATATTGTTGGCATGTAGATATATAATCTTTGTATGGTTCTACTGATGTAAAGTTTTTTTTCTTAACAGACTGTTCATAAGAAGACATTCTACTATCTAGAGCAGCTGATCCTCAAGCATAAACTCCACCAGAATGCCCTCAACATCAAAGAAATAAATGGTAGGTCAGCAGCATGTGATTAAATTTAATTTTTTATGTGTGATAATGTACATATATTTAAAGGAGAGGCTTGTTATTTTTCTGAGGGTCTTTAAATAACTTGCACTGAAAAGGGAGAAACTTGCCTCATTTTTCACAAACATAATTAACATGGATTAGAACTATGCAGAACATAATGATGCGTCCAGTGTTATTTACCTCTTTCCTGCTGCAGACAACAGGCCATGCATGCATATCACTGGCGCCAGTCACAGTATGCAGCTGTCCTCATGTAGGCCTCAGAGGGAAATACACTGGGGGTCTAATCAGTGTGCTGTAATCAGAGCAGACATTCCATACAGATTTCTGCAATGCACGCTTGCTTCATTTACTTAATGCCACACCACATGCACATAGTTGCACATGTTGTGTTTTGAGTGACAGATCAGCAGCCCTTTTTTATTTATCTGGACAGGACTGTGAGGTGGAGTTTGGCGTGACAGAGTAATTTAAATCATCTCCACATCTTGGCAGGACTTAAAAGCTTTAAGAAGGTTACAGCATGTGGCTGCCATATTTTCTCCCATCGTAATCTGCTCCCTCATGTGTGTCGTTTGCAAGCATATGATTTCTGCATTGGTGATGACCTGTGAAGAGCGGCTGTGATGAGTAGAGAGTTTGATGGTATTGCTGTTTTCTCAGAGGGAATTGATTTCTACTATGGCTCCAAGCAGCACGCTCAGAAGATGGTCGACTTCCTCCAGTGCACTGTGCCCTGCAGGTGAGCAGTGCATCAGGCTGTGCCTGTGAAAACATTATCCTAATGACAGGCACAATGTCAAGCATTCATGTATTTAGATGCTTAAGAGAACATGTTTTGGTATTATAAAGTTAATGAGCACTTTTTATTTTAAAGGTCAAAGACATCCCAACGCCTCATCTCTCACGACATCCACTCAAATACATACAACTACAAAAGCACCTTCTCCATGGAGATAGTACCTGTCTGCAAGGTATGCAGATAAGCATTTTATCTACTCCTCATTTTAGTAGGGTTTTTAATTCTCTCAAATGACTCGCACCAAACCTGTCACATTTTCTATACAGGTTCAGCATAAATGTTGTTTTAGAAAGCTGTTGTATGATTTTCATATGGAAGCCTGAGGGTGACCAAGAATCTTTCATGTAATATTTGTTTTTGACAGTGTCATATAATAAGCGGCACACAGTGAATAATCAGAGAAATTAATGCAGTGTACTTTCATAGTCAAAACATGGTTGGAAAAGAGGTTCTTTTTAGGTGTGTATTCATCAGTTTCAGAATGTGCTTAATCTCATCTTAATCCTGTTTGACATTAAGCGTTTCTTCTGTGTTTTAAACGTCAAAAGATGACAGGAGACACACAGGCTATATGTTAATGAAAATGTGTCTTTGTGTAGCAACTCTCAGACAGTTTCCTTTGCATTTTTTGACACTATGCTTTCTGTTGCTAGGACAATGTTGTGTGTCTTTCACCACGCCTAGCCCAGAGCCTGGGGAACATGGGTCAAGTGTGTGTGTGCGTCCGTGTCACCAGCACTATCCACCTCATCGATCCAAACACCCTGCAGAGTGAGTATTACTGCTGGTTACTGACTTTTAACATGTCAATCTGATACCACAGTCCAGTTTAACATAGGCTTACAGCCTTGTGGTTAAAAAATAGTTGCAGCTAGATGGATTTTAACAATAATATAAACCATAGCAAACAGTGTTTCACACCGTAATATAGTGCTTATTATAAACTCAGACATTGGCATCATCATCATCATTGGGACAATGGTCAAACAGCAGACGTTTACAGACTTGTTTTTTGAACAAAACATTTTCAGTGAGTTACTCAGTCTTCTTGGCCACCAGTTCTGAATTCAATAAAACAGTTTTGGGACACGGTAGTTCATATGATTGGCAGCATTATCGTGCGCCACACACAAGAATTTATGTTGACATGCAGATGTGATTTGTAATCATGTCAACATGTGGCAGAATCTCAAAGGGAAAATTTCAACATCCTGCATCCATTTCACAAAGAACCGTCTCTGTTCTGAGAGTAAAATGAGGCCCTATTCAGTATCTGTATAGTTCACAAATATAGTGCTCAGCGAGTCTAACAGAGTCATTGCTGGGGTGAAACCCTTTGAACCTGCACTTAGCCGACCTCAGTCTGGTGACCACATGTTCATTATAGTCTTTAACCTCAACAGCTTCCCTCTGGTCCCAGTTACAAAGCAGCACGACACGCGCGCACACACACACACACATTCCTAGTTTTCAGTATGCATGCATTCATAGCCAAGTCAGCTTACTATCAGGGGTTTATAATCACTGTAGATGTGATGACAATTAGTGATGATGTGTTTCCTCTCTGTCTGCTGTAATCACTCAAAATGTGAGAGCCCTGAGATACTCCTCAACAGGATGCTGACATTTTGGAAGCAGCACATACGTTTCTTATTACTCTTCAAAGAGCAGGCTATTTTTGTTGCACAAAGTTTGTGAGCAGGCTGGATAGCAGATACAGCCTGAAGGCACAACTCTGGATGGCGTGTTTGGGATGCAGTACGCAATTAAGTCAAGTATTAAAAAATATGTTTTGCTGTTTGTCTGCCTGCGTTTGCTTTATTTCCATTGTAGACAGAAACTTGTTGTTCCTGTCTCGTTTGTTAGGGATATTTTCAAAATAAAAATGCATTGGTAGGCATTGCATTGGTAGGTATTTCTTAAGCATGCATATGGCTTTTATAATAATTGAAACTGTCAAGTAATACAGAAGTTTTGCTCAAATGTTTTGACTGACTGGCTTTACGCATCAATAATAAGTACATGACTAATGTCTGGCACCCTAGTTGCTGAGGTGGATGGGAACACATACTGGCGTAATCCCTTCAATAGTCTCTGTAACCCACGGCAACTGGAGGAGTTCATCGTTATGGACATTGACATCATCAGAGACCAGAAGCTGTGTGCTGGAGCAGGCTTGAGGTCCAATAAGGTGAGTGTGTGCGTGTGCATGCATATGTGGACTGTGTGTGAGTGCGTGTGTGTGTCGTAGCAGAACATTATGTAGGAGTGTTGCTGTTTTTCCTGGAAGCAGAATCAATAGTAAACCATTAGATTGTCTGTGAACCCGTGTGCTGAATTCAACAGGGGTGTTTGTTTCAGGGACAGGGGTTGGTGGGGACAGTGTTATGACCAGTGCTGTCGTCTAATCAAAAAATAGCAGGAAAACAAGTAAAATTGCTTGTACAGTAACTACTTTTGTATTCACTGTTGTGTTGTTTTGTGTTTTATAGCACACACTCGCTGAGGTGTGGGTTCAGAAAACATCAGAGATGAATACCAGTCAGCAGTATCACTGCCGCACGTATCTTGGCCACCTGCTCAATATAGGAGACTTGGTGTTGGGGTGAGCATGAAGCATTGATGTTCAGATCATTGTCAGGTTGGCAGTAAAGACTTGATCGCTAATTTACCTGTAATATCACAGGTTTGACTTTGCCAATTCAAACGTCAACGATGAGTACCTGAATAAGATGAACCCTCACCATGTTCCTGATGTGGTAAGACTCAATTCACTCCTCTGAACATCCTCAGTGGGCAAAGGATACTTTTAATATCAGCTGTTGACTTGATAAACACTGACCTCTAGTGGCAGCATAAAATGATGCACAGACATACAAATGTAAAATCAGTCTGTTGAGGAATTTTAATTTGTGCAATATACACTGTAAAAGGTGCTGATAAAGAAGAGCTATGACCGCACCAGGAGGGTGAAGCGCAGGAACTGGAAGCTTCAGGAGATGTCAAGAGATCGTGATGGCATGGAAACCGACGATGAGAGGTAGGATAGTACTGTAAAGCACATACATCATTCTTTTTAAAGGGACTGACTTTAACATTGAGCTGTATTTAGTATTATTAAATGTATTTAGTGTTGACAAATCAATGCTGCATCAGGTGTTGTCTGCACAAATATGTATTGTTAATTATGTCCATATTAACCAGACTAACAAATTGGTTTTGGTGCGGATAAGTTGATAAAATAAAAATGAAAATTTCGAACACCTAGAAAATAACCTTAAAATAATCTAATGTTATGTCAGGAAATAAGGAATTAACAGTACACACACACAAATGTCTGCAGCACAGAAAATAAGGGAGACCACTTAGCTCCCACCACCGAATAGTGACTAAGGATCTGGCTTTGTTTTGTTGGTGAATAGTGTGATTCTGTGCCAACAAAGCCTTATATCCTGTGGGGTTTTTCTTGTCTGTTATGTTGTGCCTCATAGATCTGGTCTTAATTTGCTTTGCTGTCTTTAGACAATACCAGGACTTCCTGGAGGACCTGGAGGAGGATGAGGCTCTGAGGAAGAATGTCAACATCTACAAAGGTGAGCAGCTGGAGATAAAGGCCCATCTGTTGATTTATTTGCATTTCCATCGTTTATTTGTTGACAGAACTTGAGGCTCTGAGGTAATTATGGATGATTTATTGGATGTTAAATTAAAGTTTTTGGTTTTTTTTTTAAATTTCAGATGCATCAAAGATCCCAGTGGAGAGCGACACTGATGATGACGGTGCGCCACGTATTTCCCTTACGGAGATGCTTGAGGAGCTTAGCCTGTCAGATGCCACAGGTGGAGAGGGTGCAGACATGATGACAGACTAGCCAATTAACTGACTATCCATTTAAAATATAATTGATGATGAAGTTATGGCATATTACAATTTAATACAAATAAGTTATCTAATAACTGTACAGCTAGTACTATTTTTTTCTGAGATACTAAACTGTCAGTTGTTTTAACTGAATATTTACTGGACCTGCATAGTTAAGATTTTCTGCTATTTCATATCCCTCTTTGTGCAGTAAAAAAGAGATTGAGTGTAAACTGGTCACTTAAGCAAAATAAATATTTGTCATACAAGATATTTTCTGTGTGGGTGTGTTGTTGTTGACATCCACCAGATGGAGCCTGGTGCCTCTCGAAAGGTAGTAAAGCCTCACTGGAAGTAAGATGATCCAGGCTTGTTTAATGGTGTCATTTGGCCACTGTGGGCAATATTCAAATACCACTTGCACCACCTTTTCACCCAGTGAAAACATGCTTATCTTTGTGCAGCTTCAGTAGGACTTCAAATTCAACTGAAAGCAAAAAGTTATTATCAAACTAATTTGATTATTATCTAATGATTTGGGGAGTGTAAAACCACAACCCTCTCACAGGCAGATTTTCTTACACCTTTAATATAAAACAAGATTTATTTTTTACCGCTCAAGGTTTGTGTAGACCCACTGATATGAGGCTTTACGTAATTTAAGACACCAGAGGAATGTGTGTATCACAGAGCGAATTAGTCTTTGTGACATGTCTCACACTTTAACTTGAAGAGGGAGGCGGAGGCCGCGTCTTGTTTTTCACAGACCAGAGCTGGTTGTTAACCGTAATCAGATCTACTTGGGAAAGTAAATGAACTGAATCCCCTTGGGGTGTTTATGTGTGTGACTGTGGGGGCAACAACAGTGTAGAGTATGGGGGTTCTGTTGTTTTTGCCTGATCACCTTGTTGACCTGTTTTTCTCACCATATTTGCTTGTACACAAAGTCTGCCTCCAGACCTGAGATCTCTGGTGTTACCCACTCACAGGCCAGACAGACGAGGACTAAAGCCGTGTTGGCGCTTTGCATTTTAAATCTCTACCTATTAAGCGCTTAAGAGGCTGGGAATCTGTTTTGAATGATTTCTGTGGCTAACTTATGCCACAAACTTTTACAAAGTGCTGTTCAGTCTGTGTAGTACGTTGAGGTAGTGCTGACTCAAACTGGCCACCCTTTCAAAGCAGCCCTCATTCTGGTGACACACACAAAATTCCCAGTGTAGTCATGCGTACCTGGTGCGACACAACGGCTCTGCCTGTGTTTACACATCAATAATGTATGATGTTGTTAAATGTAAGAACTGAGCAGGTCAGCAAGCCCTGGGAGGACAAGGAGAGATAAGGTTTCCTAATTGTACGTCTGATTGCCCCAAAACAATGAGACACCATCTCAGCTTCTTTGCCACAGGTGTTTTTGGCTTTTCTCTTAACACTGCAGCTTATTTATTTGATCAGAAAACTTTTCTTCTCTCTGTGAAGAAAGTAACCATGAAGAGAAATGTGTCGATGTTTTCTCATCAGAATCATCAGAATATTGTTCCTGAGTGTGAATGAGAGGCTTTGATGGTTTCCCGAGATAAAATGAGCTATTGCTCAACTCTGTGGCTGATGGTGTTATGTTTAGGAATTTTGCACGTGACCCGTCACACGCTGTCTATTTTCATATCTGCTATAAGAAATCTGTTCGAAACATATTATATCAACATACATTCTCTATCTAAATTTGCTTATTAATTAGTCTCCACCTGTTCCCATAGTACACTGCTCTAGAAAAACATAATGATCAGTATAAAACTACAACCTCGCGGGCTGCTGTGTGGGTTGTTTGCTGCAGCTACCTACGTCACAGGCGGCACTGCGGCGCAGCGGCGCGCGCTGCAGTATGGTGGGACGGGTGCGCACGAGGATGCGACACGGGCGGAACAAAGTTTAAAGATGCCACACAACGAAGTGGACTTCACACAGACACACACACACACACACACAGTCCTACATCTCTGATAAGGAGCACTGTTGTCCTATCGCTGCGTTAAACCGGCACCGACTCGCGCGCCACTGCACCTGCAGCGATCTGCGATCCAGGTGAATGGCGAGTGTCAGGACGTGGTGGTGGGTGTGGTGTTGTCCTCGTAGTGTGTGTGAGTGCTACATATAGGCCAGTGGCAGACTGGTGTGGCAGCTTTGGGTTGACACTCTCCAGCGGAGCAGCAGACTGCTGTCTGTGCCTCATCCATCAGCATTACTAGTGGGTTAACCAGGGAGTCTCACGTCGGCTGCTGAGGTGAGTCAACGTGAGGACAACACAGCGAACACCGAGCGATAACCACTCTGTTATTCTACACATTAAAAGCAACGCGGCACAGCTGCACCAATGGATAACAGAACAATCATTGCGATCGTAGGTCGGGAATCATTACTGGTGCATTGCATGTGGACAGGAAGTGAAAGTTTTGTGTGCTTCTTTTTCAGTTCTTTTTTTTTTTCAGGGGGCCAAACCCTGTTAATTGAGTTATTTATCAAGACTCTTCAATTAAGGCACCGTCCTTAGATACCACCGCTGCACGTGCATTGGTTGTGTTCAATTAAGTAAAAGTGCAACGGAATTAAGTCGTTTGGTGCAGTATTAAAACAGGACATGATTATGATATTCTGTCTGCCTAAAGTATATTATACAGGCAACGCCTGTATTTGAAGCGCACCTTTTGGCCCCGCCCCCTACCTGTGCTGCGAGTTGTTATTGCCTGCGGCTACTGGGCAGCCGGATAAACCTTATTTTATGTAAATACGTGACTTTTAATATATATTAATACACACCAGTTACAAACACTCTAATGCGCTGTATTAGATTGCATGCTGTGGCCTGTGCTGTACGCTCGTAGGGGGGATGGGAGCCTACACTATAGCTCATTACACACAGCCTAAATCCTCCTGTAAGTGTCCCATGCGTGGGGACATGTGTATGTGTGTCAAGTGAGGGAATAAGTGTGCTAAGCAAATAAACGAGGCCTGCTGTATGTTCATGTGAAACCCCTGGGTTTAATTTCAAAGGCATTTCCATATATCCACACAACAAGCTCCCATTAGGCCAGTTAGATTGCCCCCTTGGGGTTCTTCTCTGGGTTCAGAGGGGCAAGAGCACTGCTCCCAGTTGCCCCTCACTCTGCCTTATTAATAAGCAGCCAAAAGAAATACTTTTTCATCTGAGGATTATTTTCCATTGTGGTTAGACAGTTGCCCATGGGATAATGGTTATCACAGAGCAGAGGGTGTCTTAATCTGTGAGTATCAGCATTCGTGATTAAAATATATAAATTGAATTAAATAATAAAAACATTACCCTTTTTTACACACATATATAATTTGTCAACAGAGATTTATCTTGTATAACTATTTTCGCACTGAATTCAACAAAGAAACGACCACAACGAAAAGAATTGAATCATATTGGAATGTAATGTAAAAACAAAAATGCTGTTTACACAGAAATTCAACAGTCTTTTAGAAATATGTAAGTGTTTAATACTTAGACTTTGTTGTCGTTAGTTCTGTACGTCATCATATTTCCATCTTCACTTACACCATTTCTTTCTCATGGCTTGAATCGCACATCTCTCCACCTCCATTTTTCCTTCATCCAGCCTGCAGGATGAACTTCAAGAACTTGAGGGAGTACCTGGCCTGGCTGTACTACCAGTACCTGCTCATCACTGGCATCTATGTCCTGGAGCCCTGGGAAAAATCAATTTTCAACTCCATCCTCTTCTCCGCCATTGCCATGGTGATCTACACCTCATATGTCTTTGTGCCCATCCACGTGCGCCTGGCGCTGGAGTTTTTTTCAGGGATCTTTGGCGGCCAGCCGGAGAGCACCATGGCACTCATGAACTAACAGAAGAAGAGAATATGGGGGAGAAGAAGCAGCAACTGGGTGGATTAGCCGGAGAACCCAAACCCTAATGCCCCAGAGCATCTTCAGCCCCTGCTTACATCACGTTCAGAACAACAGCGGTCAGTCACCTCAGCAAAACTGAAAATAGTACGATTTTACTGGAATGATCTGGGAAGCAGAGCCTTAGGGTCCACTTTACATCCCAAACCCTCTGCCCGTACACCATGGTATTAGACACATGACAGTACCTTACGTTCACCTTTGCTGTGAAATGTCTTGTCAAAAGTTGTTTGTCCTGTTTTATTTTTTTTCTGTGTGTGTGTAAGTCAACACCTCCTTTTTTGTTTTTGCATGATAGGGTCACACGTGAGTTGTAGTTTTGCATGCTCGTCCCACTACAAAATACAACTAGACTCTCCTCTTTTCATCAGGACTTTTATGCTACAGTTTTTAAAGAGGTAAATTCAATTGTCATTAAATTGGGGACTTTCTGGAGAAAGCTTTAAAATAAGATAATAGTCAAAGCGGCATAAATAAATTGAGTAAATGAAATCTGAAGTTTAAGGGCCCACATTTGCCATAATACAACTCAACAGGGTTTTATGGTAGAGCTTCAGTGACTCTCTACTTAAAATCTGTCTCCTAAAGCCCAAACAACCATGATTTATGACTCTGGCTGTTTCCAAAAAAAAAAAAATCACTTCATACTATTTGGGGTACTATACTTACCTTCTGACAATGTATTTTTAAAGTAAATATACAATAATGACACAAGCATACTTATAACATGAACAGTCATATATATATATATGTATATATATATATAACGTGCAGTAACAGTTAAGGCTTAATACTTTTAATGGAAAGTAAAGAGTCTCTGTTTACTGCTTACAACACAGTAAACAGTTAGTGATTTTGGACGTAGCCTTAGGAAAATGTCCTTCATAATGATTGAAGACATAGCAGTTCGACTATGCGTGTTGGTCTGTTTACTTGCTGAATCTGCGATGGGATGTTATCACTGATTGTGATTTGCGCTCTGATAAAAAAGGGATGGTAATACTGTACTCTCCCCACATTCCTGACATGCACTTAATGTTACTGGTTGACCTGTAATTTTGTTACCGCCTTTTTATCGTTCTATTTGATTTTATGCACCATCATGCTCACTGATGTGGTACCTGGCTCGTTTAATGTCGAGATGATCATCAGAGAGAAAGTTAATAGAAAAGCCTGAGCTATGCAATGAATCTGTATGCGTCGTGATCAGGGTTTGTACTGGGTCTGCTATTTCGTAATTTACTGTGTAAAGTTAGCAACGTAACAAAGTATCAGCATCAATGTGCGCCTAGCCCTCTTTTTATCATCTGTTTTTAACTGTTGGTATGTCAGGAAGTTGTGCTCAATATTGAGCATGAGCAAATATTGATACAACACACCTTGGAGTTCTGGGCTTGGCTTTGTTAATGATGGAGCTTTAGTCCATTAACAGCCTCTGAAGTCAAAGCAGAACTGAATGCTATCCAATGGAAAATGTAGTCAAATTTGCCTGAGTGTAAAAAAAAAAGCCTGTCCAGTTTCTCCAAAACAGTCATACTCACCTATAGTTGATCTATAGTTGAGAGAATATACTGGGAAGAGAATGAGTCCTGGTGTGTGTAGTAGATGTGATGAGCATTGCATTTAGTTTTGTGCTTAAGTTTTTGATTATTTGTGCTTTGGGTCAAGGGCTCGCTAATAACAGTCTGAGAATGATCTCTAAGTTAACTTTATTTATATGGAAATATATATTTATATACACTGGTAAATGCTTGGCTGGTTACAATGTCAATTACCAAACCTTTTTTTTTTGATTATTTATATCTGTGTTCTCTTGTGGCCATAAATTACACATATTTTGTCCTTTACTTCATTTCCTCTAATTTTATATTGTTTTCATTTTATGTCATTTCATGTCGTTAAACATTTTCAGTTGCCCGAAACAATTTTCCTTCCAAGAACTTTCTTTTGTTTCACCATTCACTAAATGCACGCTTTATTTATACATGAAAGCACACGCTACCACAATGTTGAATAAAGACATCTGAAGATACTTTGTTTTTTGATATGAATGCTTGTGCGTACTGTGCATACATACTTTGCAGCATAGCACAATGCTGTGCCTTCTATCAAGTACAGCAGTCACAATGAAATGAAAGACCAAGCAATACAAAAGCTTATGGGCAGGTCATTCATTAAGACAACGGACAATACAACATATAGTATATTCACACAATAAGAGGTAAACCTACAAAACCAGTTCTCCCCAGACAGTGTAGGAATGAATGCCCAGAGGCTTTGCTTTCCCCCCCACAGATACGAGGTGGACCTGGCCATGGCTACAAAGCTCTGCTTACCTGGTGACTGTACAATGTCCACCTTTTTGTTGGAACAGGCACAGTACAAACCAATGATGATAAACACAACCCGTATTAAAGGCTTGTTGGCACAATACTGTAACATTGGGTGTGTCCTGCAGTATTAATATCATGGCTGGTGGATGAGGGAGCGGTATACTGTTTTGGTTAGCAGTCTAGCTGCACTACAGGAACTGGCCAGGTACCTGCAGTATTTGACTGTGACAGTACTATGAATGCACACCTCCATCTTTTTTCCTCAAGAATGTTTTTCTTTCCTTTCCTTTCCCTCTGTGCTACACACAAACTGCTCCATATTGGTTTTTTTGTAAAGTTTGCCTCTGGGTCTTTGAAGAACTGTCTTCTATTTACACATCACATGTTAATGTGGATCACATGAAGAAGGAGGCCAGAGGTTATCTCCATAATGACAAGGTGTAAACAGAGCATTCTACACACTCAAACACTCTCAGCGCACTAAGAGAGGTGCGTATTGTTTCGGTTGTGTTTACACGTGGCATGTGAGCGTCCCTCCCAAATAAAGCTGAGGGGCTCCTAGCAACTGTCGGACCCACAGACCGACAAAACGCACTCCTGCACATCAACGCTGCTACCACCAGGTTTCAGTTTACAAGGAAACCCCAGAAAGT
>JAFBJQ010001958.1:135000-222391 GCA_016785345.1 Trinectes maculatus
CAATGAGTGTTACTTTAACTTCTGTGAGTGCTGTCCACCTGAAAGAGGCCCCAGGGGGCTAAAGGGAGACAAGGGCATGGCAGGTATTAGACTCGCCAATGAAATGCAATATGAATGAATATGAATGAATATGAATTTTTGCTTTCAGAATTTCAACTAATTCACTTTACTTATGTTTATTTATTTAGGGCCACCGGGTGAAAGGGGACTTGCAGGGGCACCTGGTGTACCAGGACCACCTGGTGTTATTGGTCCTGTGGGGTTAAAAGGAAGCAAAGGTATGATATGTGTATATTTTTTTTATACACATCATACATCATAATTTTTACTTACAGAATATTTGTCACATTGCATAGATGCAGATATCAGCAATGATACATGGGTACAGAGGAGTAGGGGCTCTTTGTGTTTGAGGTGGAGGGAACTAAATTAGTTTTATGCATAAAATAAAATAGTCTGACTTTTTTTTAACATTTTTGGCAACATACTATACTCTTACATTTTTTCAATATTTTTGATGACATAATATACCAGCAAGTTTTTTGACATCTTACTATCATCACATGCTATAGTGCAGACCTGGGCAAATTACGGCCCGCGGGCCACATCCGGCCCTTTCTACGTCTCTGCCCGCCCCACGTGATGCCAATCATAAATTACAACATAAATTAAACAAATATCGGTGTCATGCTTACAATACAACTGTGCTGCTTTTATTTTGAAATTTGAAATTTTATTTTGAAAAGCGTTTACATCTACGTTTGTATTACCTCCGTATCGACGTATGTGCGTGCGTGTGTTGTGAGTGAAGGTGAACAGTGATAAGTGACGCTAGCCAGGTTAGCCTCAAGATTGGTAACGAATGCCATGTTTTCAACAACACATGGACTGCCAAGTATTTCTTTCTCAGAAATTAAAGGTAAAGCTTAATCTGTGGTACACAGGTCGTTTTGTTTAAGGATTCGAATTTGAATCGCCACTGTATGGATGAGAGCTGCGATGTAGGTGACACCACCCAGCTACTTGGTGTGGCCCTCTGACACAATTCAGGTTTCTCATGTGGCCCCTTGTAAAAATTAATTGCCCACCCCTGCTATAGTGATAGCGTTCTGGTTATATTTTTTGTGTGAAATTTTCCCCAGATTTTGCAACAACATGCTCAACTATGATGCCCGATCACATTCTTGACATTTTTGTGAAAAGTGCAATTTTCACCAAATTTCACCACAACATGCTATTTTGTGCCTCTCCATGGGCCATCACCTTATCGTGGTGGAAGGGCTTGACTGCCTTAATGATTCCAGGAGCTGTGTTGTCTGAGGCAGTAGCCCCTGGTAGGGTTCCCCATGGCAAATTGGTTCTGGGCAAAGGGCCAGACAAAGAATGGTCCAAAAAGATCCATATGATAAGACAATCAAGGGAACTGAGTACCCTGCCCTGAGGGTTACCATCACTGGTTGAGAAGGAGCCTGAGCTGGTGCGGGAGGTAGAGAGATTCCAGCTAGATGGTTGGCCTCACCTCAACACACAGTTTAGGCTCTGGAACACAAATCCATGAGAGGAGCTGGACCCTCTTCTGGGCTGTAGTTGACCAGGGTGAGAGGAGGAGGGTAGGTGTGGGCCTGCTCTTAACACCCCGACTCTCTAGCTGTGTGTTGGAGTTTTCCCCGGGGAACGAAAGGGTAGCTTCCCTTCGCCTTTGGGTTGGTGAAAGGATACTATCTGCTGTTTGTGTTTATGCACCAAACAGCACTTCAGATTATCCACCTTTTTGGAAAGCTTGGGAAGGACACATGTAGGTGTCCCTACCAAGGACTCCATTGTCCTACTGGGGGACTTCAATGCACATGTGGGCAACGACAGTGAGACCTGGAAAGGTGTGATTGGGAGGAACAGCTTCCCCGATCTGAACTTGCTGGGAACGTCTAGCTGAGGACCCTGTCCGGGTGATCTTCAACTCCCACCTCCGGCAGAGCTTTGATCACGTGATCACGTCCCGGGGGCAGTGATGGACATTGAGATTGAGTGGTCAGTGTTCCGGGCTGCCATTGCCGAAGCGGCTGTTCAGAGCTGTGGTAGCAAGGCTATTGGGACTAGTCGCGGCAGCAATCCCAGAACCTTCTTGTGGTCACCAGAGGTGAGGGATGCCATCAAGCTGAAGAAGGAGTCTTATAGGTTGTGGCTGTCCTGTGGGACTCCGGAGGCACCTGACAGCTACTGGCAGACCAAGCAGTCCGTGGCTTGGGCGGTCAGGGTGGCAAAAACCCAGGCATAGGAAAAGTTTGGCAAGACCATGGAGGAAGCCTTTCAGGCGGCCCCGAAGAGGTTCAGGCAAGCCATTCGGGGACTCAGGAGGGGGAAGCAGAACCCACACTGTTTACAGTCGGAGTGGGGTGCTGTGGACTTCAACTGAAGATGTCATTGGGCAGTGGAAGGAAAACTTTGGGGATCTCCTCAATTCCACCAGCATGTTTTCCGAAGAGGAGACAGAGTCTGGGCACTTGGAGGTGGATTCTCTCCTCACTGGGGGTAAGGTCATCACTGTAGTCAAAAAGCTGCACGGTGGCAGCGCCCCGGGGGTGGATAAGAGCCGTCCTGAGTTCTTGAAGGCTCTGGATGTTGTTGGGTTGTCTTGGCTGACACAACTGTGCAACATCACATGGATATCGGGGACAACCTTAGGGATAGGGAAGCTCTGACATCGGGGATGGGCTCAGAGTAGAAAATTTTGCCACGACATTAACCATAAAGTCCCTTTCACATTTTTTACATTTTTGAGAAAAGTGTAATTTTTGCCAAATTTTGTGACAACATGCTATACTATGAAGTCCTGTTCATATTTTTTTATGTTTTTGTGAAAAGTGAAACTTTCACCAAATTATGCCACAACATGCTATACTATGAGTTCCGGTCACATTTTTGACATTTTTTGAAAAGGGAAATTGACGCCAAATTTTGCCACGTCATGCTATACTATGATGTCCCATTCACATTTTCAACATTTTTGTGAACAGTGAAATTTTCGGCAAATCTCACCTTAATATGCTATGTTATGACGTTCAGTCACATTTTTTATGTTTTTGTGAAAAGTGAAATTTCCGCCAAGTTTCGCCATTACATGCTATACTATGATGTCCCATTCACATTTTGTGAAAATGGCAAAAAAAAGGAAGATATTTTTCTAAAAAATATACATTTATGAATAAAAAACTTTGACTTTGAGGATCCAAAAATAAAAATGTTTATTAAACAAAAATCGCAAGATAAAACTTGGGGGAAAAAAGCAAACTTGAGCACTCTCAAAAACACAAAACTGAGGAGGAAGACTGATCAACTTGGATAAACTAACAACAAAATAAGTTCACAGTGAATGTAGTATAACAAAACAAGGACAGGTTCAAAGCAGAAACAAGACAGAGGCAAGCACATGACAAACAACAGACTGGCAAAGAGACAAGGGAAGACACAGACTATATATACACACAGGAGTAATGAGATACAGCTGAAACACATTAGGGCAATCACACAGGAGGGAAACACAAGAGGCAGGAAAAGCAAGTGACCTGAAACGAGAGGAGAGTTTCTTTTCAAAATAAAACACAGGAAGTGCAACACAGGACAAAAATACCCAGTGAAATCAACTTGACACACCCTCGCACCACTGAGGACAGGACAATGTCCTGAAAATGAATATCTAAATTACGTGACTTGATTAAAACATGGACTTGGATTATAACATGATTTGGCGTAAAAACAACCATGTGCATAATCTAATCTAAACATTAATCTAACATTTAACACATGGCAAGAATAACATGAATGATGGGACATGACAATGCTATAACATAGGTTAGGTCTTTTTTTGAAAACAAACTATTCTTTGCCCTTGTTTGGTCATTTTTGACAACATAATATACTATGGTGTTTTTTCTTTTGACATTCTTGACTTCCAACGATGTTCTGATGTTGTGACTATACATTTTTCCCATTTGATGACATACAATACGTTGAAGTTTTTGGTGATTTTAACAACATACTATACTATGACATATTTTGGAGATTTTTGATGACAAACTATACTATTATGTTTTTCAACATCTTTGAACATACTATACTATTACATTTTTGGTCATCTTAACAACAACAACATACTACATTATAACGTGTTTTCTTCACTTTTCAATTTTATTAATTCAGCAGAAGCTTGACTCTCTTCAGTTTGTCTTTTCAGCTCATTCAGCAGAGATTTGATGAATTTTCAGCAATGTTTTTGCAGACTCAGCATTCCCACTGCACTAGAACGTGTGGTACAAATGCACTTCTCTAGTTGAATATATGATTTGATTTATGTCAATTTCATAGGCGACAGAGGTGACAGAGGAAATACTGGGATAGCCGGGCCACCAGGTGTTCCAGGGAAGTCAGGACAAAGAGGTACAATTGTTCAGACCATAGCTGAATTCTTTATATTGTTACCAGACTGTAACCGTTCTGAAATAGTTTCTCTTACTTTAAAGGTGACGTTGGCTCAAAAGGGGAGAAAGGTGAAATAGGGGCGCAAGGTGTCAAAGGTAACAGTGGCGACAAAGGGGAACCTGGCCTGAAGGGGAACATAGGTGACAAAGGAGAACCGGGAAAAGAGGGACCAGTTGGACCTCCAGGAATAGCTGTTCAGTCAGGTCCTAAGGGGGACAAGGGGGATAAGGGGGAGTGTGGCACATTTGGGGAGAGAGGAATGAAAGGTGAGCGGGGGGATCCTGGGTCTGCTGGAATTCCAGGAGTGATGGGCATTCCAGGAATGAATGGCAAGCATGGTGCCCCAGGTCCAGTAGGAGTGCGAGGGGATCCAGGACCACCAGGACCACAAGGAGAACCAGGGGTCAGAGGGTCTCAAGGACCACAAGGCATCCAAGGGATTCCTGGGCCAAAAGGGGACAGAGGTTACCCTGGGATGAGAGGTGATCGAGGCTTTCGGGGGTTGAAAGGAGCTAAAGGATCATGGGTTCCTCAGAAACGCTCAGCCTTTAGCGTAGGCATTTCTCCAAGAAAGTCCTTCCCTCCCTCTGGCTTCCCAATACGCTTTGACAAGGTCTTCTACAATGAAGAGAACCACTTTAACATCACGTCCAGTATCTTCACATGTGTCCATGCTGGGGTTTATGTCTTCTCCTTCAGCATCACTGTACGCAATCAGCCATTACGAGCCACACTTGTAGTGAACGGATCACGACGTGTACGGACACGGGACTCTCTGTACAGTCAAGACATAGACCAGGCTTCCACTCTGGTGGTGCTACGGCTGGCGGTGGGTGATCTGGTGTGGATGGAGACCTTGAGGGACTGGAATGGGGCATATGCAAGCAGTGAGGATGACAGTATCTTCTCTGGGTTTCTGCTTTACTCAGACAAGGCCTGACATGCAGAAACTGTGCTGACAAACTCTAATTCTACTGTGCTGTTACAAACATGACCCTATCTGAGACAAGACAAAAACTGGTGTTGCTTATAAGTGATAGGGATTTAGTGGGATAGCCTACTTTACTCATGTTCACTATCTTTCTATCTATCTATCTATCTATCTATCTATCTATCTATCTATCTATCTATCTATCTATCTATCTATCTATCTATCTATCTATCTGTCTATCTATCTATCTATCTATCTATCTATCTATCTATCTATCTATCTATCTATCTATCTATCTATCTATCTATCTATCTATCTATCTATCTATCTATCTATCTATCTATCTATCTATCTATCTATCTATCTATCTATCTATCTATCTATCTATCTATCTATCTATCTATCTATCTATCTATCTATCTATCTATCTATCTATCTATCTATCTATCTATCTATCTATCTATCTATCTATCTATCTATCTATCTATCTATCTATCTATCTATCTATCTATCTATCTATCTATCTATCTATCTATCTATCTATCTATCTATCTATCTATCTATCTATCTATCTATCTATCTATCTATCTATCTATCTATCTATCTATCTATCTATCTATCTATCTATCTATCTATCTATCTATCTATCTATCTATCTATCTATCTATCTATCTATCTATCTATCTATCTATCTATCTATCTATCTATCTATCTATCTATCTATCTATCTATCTATCTATCTATCTATCTATCTATCTATCTATCTATCTATCTATCTATCTATCTATCTATCTATCTATCTATCTATCTATCTATCTATCTATCTATCTATCTATCTATCTATCTATCTATCTATCTATCTATCTATCTATCTATCTATCTATCTATCTATCTATCTATCTATCTATCTATCTATCTATCTATCTATCTATCTATCTATCTATCTATCTATCTATCTATCTATCTATCTATCTATCTATCTATCTATCTATCTATCTATCTATCTATCTATCTATCTATCTATCTATCTATCTATCTATCTATCTATCTATCTATCTATCTATCTATCTATCTATCTATAGGGAGAGGGCACTACAACAACATTAATACACTATTGTGTAATAGTACAGTATAATCATACCACATAGTGGTCTTTCAAAGATTTTAAAAAGTGCTATGTATGACTAAATGTGTAATGTTTTAATTAATTAATTAATGATGAATATTTGGTCATTTACTTAGCATTAATGTACATATGACGGTGCTTAAGTGATGCCTAAATGTTGGCTGAAATGCTGTTTACAAATATACCGTAGCCACAGTAAGTGAGACAGTGTGTGGGCTGACTTTAAACCCCTGCAGTGTTACTGCATAATATACTCAGACTTGACTCATTTAATTTCACAAGTCTTATGAGTTTATTGTCTGCCTTCACTTGTGTATGTAAACCTGGGAAGAATGACATAATATCCAGTGATATGTTATTATACCAAAATGTCTACTATGTAAACTGTATTGCTGTACAATTCTGTTTCTGTGTTTTCAGTAAAAATAAAAATAAAAACCAGTAGCACATATAATTTTTGGATTTTTTTAATTTGCTAATGATCCCTTTAGTTTACTGCAGAGTGGTTAATGGAAATGATGCTGGGTAATGCAGTGCAATGTCACATCAGAATCAGAATCAGAATCAGACAAACTTTATGAATCCCTGGAGTGAAATTCAAAAAATCACAAAGATCAGACTCAGACTTATATACAACAGGCTACAGGGAATGATTACTTGTCAATAAAAGAGAGTGGCTATAGTGTTAAGTGGACATATCACCAGAGGCTCCATCAGTTTCATCAGACTGGTGTGATAGAGTGACAAGTTTGTCTCGGGCAGTGGAAGCAGTGTGACTGATAGACTGGGTTGATGATAGCTCAGTGCTTTGACTCGGCAGTAAAAAGATCACATCAGAAGTAGGAGCTGTGGTGGATTTGTAAGGGGGGGGCTTGCCTGCTGTTGGCTTAGCTGCAAGAGGCAGAGTGAGACCTGGGGAGACTGGAAGAGCGAGAGGCCATGGTTGTCTGGGATGAAGAACTGAAGTCATCATGTTTGGTTCTGTTGGTTCAGAGACATGTTGATCTCAGAAGCTGTGCCACTGCCTCACAACATTTCACATTAGACAATGCAGAACTGGGGTTAAACTTTTAGTCAAGGTCACGCAGCAGGTCGCTTTTACTTTTCAGTACCTGTCACTTGTCCAAAGCTTCTGGGCTCACTCCACCTCTGGATGCCCAGCTGAGGCACCCTGGCCTTACAGCTGTACTGGCCAGGAGTTTGTCTGACCATATCGTGGTTCTCAGAGGTTGCTGTTCCCACACGGATGTTGTTCCTGTAGAAATAGTAGTGTAGCGGAGGGGCAGGAGCGCGGGCGTTGTATTGGAGGTGGCAGATCAGTTTCATCATTTTCGCAGGAATTTGGCCGTTTTCTGCAATAATCTCCAGAACCGGCTGCGACAAAACCTCTGTAATAGTACAGAAAACATCACTGACACCACATTCTAGGAATTATGCTTATGTTCTTTCTTTTCAAGCTACACCACAATCCAAAATCCTATATTTTATTTGAATCATCCATTTCAAGAGTGCTGGTTGGGTGTATTGTGATTCTGTTTTCCCATTGTCTTTCAGGCAGTGGTACATCACGAGACTATTAAGAAACAGTCCAGGAAATAACACATCATCAGGATAGCTGTTTCCCCATTGGATGAGAAGGTCTGAGAACTGTATACTGTAGATGTTCTAATCAAGTAAAGCAAATCAGAACAAACCATTCTTTTTTAATGTGACTCAGTATAAACTCACCTAAGACCTGCACTGAGGCATCAACTGAAATCACAGAGTGTGTACGTCTCTCTACGTCCCAGGTGGCCCGGCAAGAATACATTCCTTGGTCCTCGAGGGTCAAGTTGGTCAGGTGAAACTGTGGGTTGGGTCCTTTTTGTCTCATAATTTCAGCATTGTTTTTGTACAGAATCACGTCTTGAAGTGGGGGGTTGCCTCGCACGCGGCATGTGACCTTTAAAGTATTGCCTACAAGGCCGGGAGAAGGTGGGACTTGCAGGATCGCCCAACCTCCTGAAAGAGGATTACAGACAAAAAAAAAGTTACCTCAGTAAAACAGGCCAGTAGCAGTGTGTTTGAGATTTGTTGCATGCCCAAAATTTGCGTCTTATTTTTAAAAAATGTATGCACCAGAAGCATCATATGGTGGTTAAACCATTCAGCTGGAGAGCAAAGTGAGAGTTCGTTTTTTCAAAATATTATAAATTAACAGAACGTAGGCAGAAGAATGAAAAGGGGGTCTGGCATGCTAAATGCTAAATGGGATTTATGAGAATCTTACCATCCACACTGATCTCCACAGGTAGACTTTGGAGGGTGAATATTGTTCCCACCACGGAGTCCCGCATTCCCTGGCAATAAAACTTCCCGTTATCTTTAACCCTGGCGTTCCACAGAATGAAGGTCTCCCCAGACTGTGTGAGCTGTTCAGATCCGTGAAACCACAGGTAATTCCAGGTTGACTTGTGGACATCAGGAATGGTGCATCTCAGCCGGGCACCCTCCCCAGTGAAGATCCGTGAGTCTCCCGACACCATCTCTACAACAGCTCTGAATGATGTCTTTTTGGGATCTACAGTGTGGAGGCAAAACATACACATTGGTTTAGTCTAAAGGAATATTCCAAAATAATGTAAATATCCTGTTTTTATTATAGATTTTAATGATTAACTTTAAAATCACATTCAGGATAAAAAACGAACAGTTCATTCTATTGATTCCGTGTGTGACGTGTGTACTAGTTTAACATGTTTATATGAGGTTTTTCCATATTGAAAAATAAGATTTGGTACATACCTTCAGGTGCTGCATGCTGCACCAATGTGGATATAACTGAAAAAGAAAAAAAAAAATCAAGGAACCGTGACCAGTTGGAGCAGCCATATCAAACACAGTGCTAAGTTTGTGAGATACCGTGAGTGAACTGAAGGAAACTTACCAAGTAGGAGAATGACTGGGTCCATTGTGTTTGCTCTGAGAGACAGAGCCTGAGGGAGTTGCATTTATTTCTAATGAGAAGGGAAGTGAAAATGATTTTTTCTTCAAAACTTTCTTCAAAACAGGTCTCACAGGATATCCTCTTTTCCAGAAACACTGCTGTGTCCTTTCCTTTCTGTCATACGATTACTTTTCATTGTGTTCATCAGTATACTTGTATGAATACTGATGAGGATTTTATCAAAAGAAAAAAAATAGTTTCACTAAAATATCAAATCATTACTACTATTAACTAAACTAAGATTCGCCATGTTTAGTTATCAAAGTTAATGTAAATAAACTTTAATTATTACTGGTTACCGATATTGAGCAATCCAGTATTTTCAGTTTCTGTTATGCAATCGATCAAACTTCTACAAATTATACTGGTTGTCCAACTGTTCTGACGCCATTCTAAGGTATATTTCAATTCTGGAAATTTTCTAGTGATGTTAAATCAGTTTGAGATTTGCTAGAAGTTGTACCTCTGAAGTATAATTTCATTTTGTTTTATTTCAAATAAAAACAAAAAATAATGGGTTACTTATATGAATTATGTGTACATATAATTTTTACACTACTGAATAGATACACTTTTAGGGATTATAAATGTCTCATTGCATTTAGGCATTTATTCTTGACCACACAGCAAAACTAAAATGAACTAGATACTTTATAAATTCGCAGAAAAGATAATGAGTGTTTCCAAAAATTATTAACACATAGTGAAAAAAGGATCATGAAATCCTTCAAATGCTTGCTCATGAAATCCTGACAGTCATGTGTGCCAACAACCGGAACTGCACATGAGCACAAATGTATTTTCAATTTTTATTAATCATCATCACACACCCACAGAAGAAGTAATACTAACACTGCCCCAATAAGTTATGTTTAAATAAAAGACAGTATTAAGTTACTTTGTCCCAATTGTACAATAACAAACCTATAAGGTTACAAAGATGAAATGGCTTCTGTGTACAGTGCAAGAAGTTATTCAAGTTGTTGTTTGGATTAAAAGCCTTTATAAAACTAAAATCGAACATAACGACACGCTGACTATACTGCTGCAAATATTAACTAAAAAGATTCAGATCTAGCAATATATAGAAACATTAGTAAATGAGTAAAGGTTAAAGAAAAAAATGTGCCTTTCATATTAAAGCTTTCCCAAACATTTAATTTCTGCCACACTATCCATAACAGAGTTTCCACCAATGATCCTTTCAGTGAATTATAGTAAATCCAAGCTTCAATCTATCCATTTGTTAATTTATAGCATTTAAACTTAACAGACGAAAGTGCTTTAAAATCAAATGAACTGGTTGTTGTTATGTTGGTTCTTCTGCACTAGTAAAACAAAATCAGGGGTGATGGTCATGTCTTGTGATTATGGGGAAACAGCATCATCTGTTTTGTTTCCTTATAGCCTAGAGCAAAAAATAACATTCAACCAAAAGCTGATTATTCATTATTTGCAATAATCTTTTGATTGGACATGCAAAATGTAAGAAACCTGATAATCTAAATGAACAGATGACTTTGTTAGGATTCATGTAACATGTCTTCATAACCTTTTAAACAAGAGTACTACTGTAAATATTACAGGATTAATGTCTCCTATTGCAGTCAAAGAGTTGATACCGGCCACTCTATAAAAAAATAAAATCACTGTACATCCAGCTTATGTCTGGAGTTCGAGGTCTGGCTTGAAGACGAAACTACTAGACACCCCCCCTCACACACAGGAGGACATTAGGATTTGTTGACATTAATAAAGCACATCCATGCAACACACATTATCCCATGCTTTCCCGCATGTATCACCACACATGTAAATACTTGTTTTCCCCTGAAATTTCTCCATAAATAGGGAAATACACAATGAACATATCATAAATCATGAGCATGAGCTGGAAGGTGGTTTTAGTAAGGGGAAGTTGTTCTGACTGATTCAGAATTCTTTGTTTCCTTTCCCAAAACTTATTTGAAATTTGCCGTTATAATGAAGGATGTCACTTTCCGGGCACAGTATAGTATTTGTTATTTTTTGTGGTTTCACATGTGACATTGACACATTCAATCATTAGTCCATCCACAGATCACTGATCTGTGGATGGACTGTATCAATGTCACACATGAAACCATGGAAAAAGTACCTGGAAAGTTGTGGATCATTAGGGAAACACATGCACAAATATAACAATGATAATGAGGAGGTACTGAAGTGCTGGTAATGTCACTCTAAGCAACTAACTCAGATGATTCGGAAGAGTTTGGAGAGAAGCCAGACTGATTGAGGGCAGTCAATCAGGACGATAGTCAGTGGAGTGTTTCCCTAAACACTATGTGAGTGAAACTTGTGACTTATTACAGACACATGGAATTGTTCTGCTCCTAGAATTCTCTGCATGAAAACCCATAGCCATTTTATGAATACCACACTATTCTATGTCCATTACATTTCGGGGGGTTGTCAGAACCTCTCGGACAAAGGATAGATGGAAATTAGATAGATGGCTGTATTAAAAAGGATTCCATATTACAGCTACCTTTATGTGCATACGGACAGCAAAGTTTAACAGTTAAGAAAAAAAAAGGGGGGGGGGGACTTTAGAGCTGAGCTCGTCAGCCAGCAAACACTTGTGGTTGCATTGGTGGGGGTAGGAGCTCATTCTCAATGTTATCAGAGTCAATTGCTGATGATGCTGCAGACACTGTCCCACTCGCTGTGGTTTCAGCAGGGATTTGTGTCTCTGGTGGAAAACTTTCCACAACGCTCTGCACCTTCTGTTCCACTTCATCTGTCCAGTCAATGAGGTCACTCTCCAGTTGACGAGCCTTCTCTATGACCCGCTCCTGCCTTTCCCCAAGCCCTGTTAGCAGGTCTAGCCGTTTGTGGACCTGACTGAGGGCTGTGCTGCCTGGGGAGCAGGAGGAAGCTCCAGTGGCCTGTGGCCAGTGCGGGGATGCCTGACCTGACATGTAGAGCTCAAACTCCTCAGAGCTTAGGTTCAGAGACTGACCATCCAGTTTTTCAATGAACGCCACTGCGCAACACTGGGGAAAGAGGATGAGGCAGGTCATTGGAAGACAATTAGTCTTAATTCACTAAATGGAGTGATAAACTACGACCAGTCACAATGGAACAGAACAATATCTCATCTCTCGCACCCCCCTTTAATCCGTAATCTCTATATTATATCTGACCTGAGAAGAAAAAACCCAATACTGTAAAATGGAATTTAAACGTGTTAATCTTAAACATAAACTGGCATCCACTTACCAAATTAGTGAAATAGTACCCGTCCTCTCCAGTCATGAGTCTGCTGGGATTGCAGAAGCGGGTGATGTACTGGATGTTGGATTGAAGTCGTGGAGGATTTGCTTTCAGCACAATGTAAATGAGCGTGGGGAGAAAGTCGTCTGCGGATGCTGCCTCTTTCTTGCTGACTTTGATGGCATTGAAGATGTGTTTGCTGCAACGAGTGATGCATGCCAGTTTGTCCTTGGGCACGCTCTTCGAATCCATTTCAATTACATCTGGTTATGATGCAAAAAGGAGATGAGAGAAGTGTTCATCTGAAAGGGCTATCACTTAAAACCGCCAACGTAATGAGTTTTTGTCCTACAAATACTACTTGAAAAACAAAACTAACTCCAATTACCTGTTATGGCTTTGACTACACTGTCAGAAACCTCAGGGATTTCCTCATCTACAGGAACACATAGCATCTCAATGGTGACCCAGTGCAATGCTCTGAAACGCCACATATTAACGATTATAATTAATGTAACCCTCAGATGTAGTAATTTTAACTGTATTAGCTTGTGCTCAGATGAAATGCAGAAATTATTTTAAAAACTCTCAAAGAAATTGTACGCAATAACATTTAATAACAATTTGACAACCTGATTCTCTTCTGAATGGCCAGGTCTTTATTCTCATCATCTGTGGACTCAGGACAGAACACTTCCTTGTAAAGACGAGTCATCATGTACTTCTCTACTTCATCCATAATGTTCTCTACATGATCTGATGAACCTATGAACAGTTTAACAGAAGACAAGAATATGCAGAGCAAAGATATTATACTGTGCTGTATGGGACATTCACTGTTTACAGCTGATTATTCTTGAGTGATAAGCAGAAGAATAAGTTATGTGTTACAAATGTACAGTGTTAAAACAGATAAGCTGTACCTTTGAACTGGGTCTGGAGACGATCTGAAAGGTTCTGGTAGAAGTCTTGCACGCACTCTGACAGTTCTTCAGCGCCCATGTCCTGTAAAACAGAGAAGAAATTGACATTTCAAATCAGAATAACATGGTCTTAATATTTACTATATGCAGTAGAGGACCAGGGATTAAAATCAAGTCTAATTCAGCCAGGTTGAACATTGACAGCCTTGTCTTTTTACATGTTCGAATTACAAGATATATTTAAACTAAAAAAAACAATATCTAACAAGTATAACTGTAAAAAAAAATGCAAACCTGACCCTAATACTATATTAACTTGCTTTCACTTGAGGCAACAATATGCAACAGCCAACACTGCACAGACATTCAAGGTTTCGCCAGCAGTAAAATAAGGTAAGATGAACAAGTTTAAATTAATTAAATCCAACAATTTTGATGATGCAGGACAGACGTGTTCATTTATAAAAAGGATTGAGTAAAGAAATAAAGTCTGAGATAATTCATTGGAAATCAATTATTCACATACAAACATCCAAAATCCTAATGCGTAATCCACTAATACTAACCCGCTTATAAACCATACTCTCAGTGAACGCCCGGCACTGCTTGAAGATCTCCCTGCCAGACTTCAGTGGTTTGAGAAAATCAATGAACTCTCGCGTTGCATGGTCAGTGTCCACAGAGGAATGTCGGCTTGCGGAGGAGCTTGGGCTGGACTGTGTGTCAGAAGTAGCAGCATCTAGGGAAGGACATTTATTATTAATTTTATCAAAACCACATCTTTGATTTTTTTTTATTGTGCTATCTTCTACAGTTGTATAGTCCATATTAGCTTGGCTGAGTGAAAATTGTCAAACTACAATGTTATGAACACTATTAAGAACCAGTAGTTAAAAAGTAACACTTCTAACAGCTAGGTGTTGTAGGAAAGTGAGGATCTTAGGCTGGGAGAAGTCTTCAAGCAAATAGCTTGTCGTTTATTGAGGAGCAATCAGAGTCAAAACAAAATACAAGATCTTGGGTTGCCGCTGCTGCACGCCACACTATCTCTCTGCTACAGTAAAAGAAATATTAACCGCAGCAACCGCAACAGCAACAACCTCGACTTCCTCAAGTAGGGCTTATTTAACCAACTCCAACCACATACGTGTTCTCATTTCCTTAGTCTTATTCTGTTGCCCCCCACACATATTGAGCTAAGCTTCTGATTTGATAATACAATGTTTCCATGCAGCAAGCAGCCATCACATGATGCTGATATGTCATTTCATCATGGTGCAGACAGTTACCTTATGATCAAGTGTTGCAATATGTCTGTGTAGACAGAAGTTTCTTTATTGTGTCTATGTGTCATGTAATCTAACCATTATGTCTGTAATATGACTGTAGGCGTGTATTGATCTGAATAATCCTTCAGTGTGTGTTAATGTTTACCTTTTTTTGGTGGTGTTTTTGCAGAAGGAATAAAAAACTTTGTGACGGTGTTAACTTTGCTGGACTTTTCCTTAGTTTTCCTTTCTTCAAATTTGCTGAAGGGTGCAATGTTTGGATGTGACTGGGCCTTCTGATGTCTGCTTGCATATGCTTCCTCTTCCTCTCTTTGAAGCCTAAGAACCAAATGACACAGCTGTAAACTACAATTACCAGACAGACAAACACAGGGCAATGAGGAGGCAAGAGAACAGAAATTTAGGTATAAATGTACACAAGTCAGAGAGACAGACAGACAGACAGACCTCTCTGCAAGTGCCCAGTCTTCTTGAATCTGTTTTTGTTTGTCTCGTTGATACTCCTCTCGCCAACACTTGGAGCACAGACCCTGCCATGCATTATTCCCATAAAAACCACATCCTTTCTTGCAAAGCAGCTCTGATTGGTCCAGATGGATCCCACGCCGCTGGCTCATCATCATTTAAATAAACGAGGACTGCAGGGGAGAAACAAAAACACACAAAACTTTAGCTGAGAAAACGACTAGCCATGGGGTGACAAAAACCTAAGCATTGTCATGAGTACTAAAGGATAGCACCGAAAAAGCCAACCTGTCGCGAAGATTACACCGGTCTGATTGATCTATTTTTCGAGGGTGGTATTGTTAATCTGTTGACAACGGCACGAACATATCCAGCTTGTTCTTCTGGTTAGCATTACATAGCTCATAGTCATTGGGTGGTTCTCATGTTACTTCACTGACACAGCATCTATCCCACATTTTTATCTTCGACAGGAACACGCCATGTCATTAATACAAATATCTGTTTACGTGATGATAAAGTTGCTTAATTAAAGCTTAATTAAGAGCCAATCTCCACCTAGCTACTAATGTTTACCCGAGCTAATTACAGAGCTAGCATGGATAACTAGCTAAATTGTCACCGAGCTGATAAAGATCCTATGGGATGTGATTTTTGCGTCAACGTACACTCATACATTCATAGTGTAAAAAACTATCGACTAACATTATCGTCGCTCCAGCTTCAGCCTTCGGGTGGCGAGTATTTACATTAACCAAGGCACTAGCTCTGTCCTCCAGCCATTTTGGCTTAGATGTCTCTTCTTCGACGTTTATATGTTGTTTCGGAACATTAGATCAGTTTGGCGCCATCTAGTGCTAGCAGGTTAATCACATTTTTACTATACCGCTTTCTAAGAGAGACAGAAGAGAGATAGAAGAGAATCATCTTAAATGAATTACCAGTCGTTCAGCGGATCGATCTAAAATATCGATTATCGATACCAACGTTGGGATGGGTACTGTTCAATACTGGTGTAATAGGATCGATAATTAATTTTCATGTTCTCTTCTCTACGTTAAGCACATGTCCCGTTACTAGTGATGTGATGCGACATACTATTTCGAGATTTCGGTGTTGTGTTCTTTAAAAGGCGAATGACGTCACTGATGACGTACAAAGCATTGTTTCAGGAAGTCGTTTGAGTGTGAGGAGCAAATATAGAATACCGGAAGCTAAAAAAAACTTACTGGCAGATGCGATGTTTGCAGAAAACAAATGTTACTGTGGCGACATCACAAATTTATAGAAACATCTAAAAACACACCCGAAAGAGAGCTCCGAGCTGTAAACGGAGGGAGAAGTAAAGTAAAATTAAAATGTTTAACATTTCTCAGTTCTCCAGTAATAATTTTGTCGAGATTCCGTGTTCAATTCAAATTCAATTTGTTGATAAAATTGCAAATATTAAGTTTACAAAAGTATTTTTTTATTTGACTACAATCTTTGCCCTATGATTTTTTATGATCATAATCATAAAAACAAATTAAAGGAAAAATCTCCAAAATCATCATATGAACATAGCACGGTACTGCTGTCTTCTATATTCTTGTGTGTGCAACTGCAACTATATGGTGCCCCTTATTGGTGCCATATATGCCTCTTACTTTATTCTATTGACTCTATTTTACTTTTTCTAAGAAAAAAAAACACTATTTTCTGGATGCAGGTACAACTCATTTCACTGCACATGTGTACCATGCATGTCTGTATATGTGACAAATAAAACTCTTGAATCATTCACTGATCATTAAAATTCACAATTTTAATCTTCATTCAAACTTGCATATTAATGATGTATTCACTCCCCCATAACCCATAAATTATGACACAAAGCTCTCTCTGACATGAAAGTAGATAAGCTGCTTTTCTAAGTAAAAAGTACCAGTATCGATATTGGTATTAGCAATACTGGCCCTGTATTTACCAGCTGAATTTTTCATTTGTGCTTTTATTTAGTTTTACATAGACAAACAACACCCCCTGCTGTTAAATTAGTACAGGATGAAATATGAAACTTATGGTAGATGATTTATTAAAATGTAGTGTTTTCTCTTCTTTCGGTTGCTGAACAGCTGACTCTGAAGAATGTTTCAAACAAACAAGTCACTTCAAAACATGACTGACATTGTACTTGGAGATACACATAATGAGAACACAAGACAGGACAGAAAGTAAGCGTTATGTCTGGGTAAAATTCAATACACTGGTCCACAGATGTGCGAGAGCAGAAAAGTGGATTCAGCTTGTTCAAGGGAAGATAAGTTGGATCGAAGCTGGTAAAATGTTCCTGCATGTATCTGGAAGTTACATAATTTCTCTAGGAATGTTATTTTTCAGTGATTTGGATTTCCCAAAGCTGCACCCAATTCTCAGACACTGAGTAAACCCTTTAAAACTTGACTGCAGACTCAGCTTCACACACTTCACATTTGTTTTGGTTTTCACTCATATTATGAAACCGACACAAAATGTCAGCTAGCAAATTAATAACAGCAGGCTGTAAAGCCATGATGATCTTCAAGTGTGGAGAATTACTCACATATGACCCACCTGTCATTCACCATTGTCACTGTGCATAGTGTTCACAGCAGTTCACGTCAGATCAGTTCAGCTGATTGTGACGCCTGTCTCTAAAAAGACACTAGTGCATCTCGATGTAATCAATGTTGTAAATAATGGATTCAGCTAAGGTGTTTTTTTTCTTTTTTCACAGGAATGACGCAAACATGTTTAATGCTTTTGAAATTACAATCATGTTTCCCAGCTGCTCCTCCGGCAACTCATGAATAGACACTATGTACTAATAAATTAATATTTTATTTAAGACTGCGTCCACCTCATATGCCCACACATTTGGAAAAGGTTCTTCGTCTCGTCCTGTCCTGTCTCGTCCTTCAGCAGAGACAGGTTTTTGGTCAAGCTTAGTTGGTATCCCAGTTCAGTTTGTTTCACTGGGGGCTCCTCTTCTGCACCTGGTCACTTTTTCAGAACTGGCAAAAAAACAGTACAAGTACTCCAGGACATGGCTGAAAGTGAGCAGAGGTTTTCAGATAGCCAGAAATATCTGTCAGTGTTTGTTTTGGGTTCAGAAGCCCAGGTACTCAGCCAGAAACACAGCCAAGATCTTCGTCAGGTTCTCGATGGTGGGCCGATGCAAGTTCTGCTCCGTGTCGTCCAGTGTATGCCAGAACTGTGGGAAAGGAGTTGCGATGACATGTAACACCGGGACACCTGAATGGACAGATGGAAAGGAAAGAGGATGGTAGTAATGGTGGCTCGCAGCATAAACTCTGCTCATTACACTGAATTTCTCATTTAGCAGTAAAACATTTACCCATGATTCAATGAAATGTGAGCTGGGAAGGGAAGATAGTGGTGTGAACAGAGAAAGGGAGGTGTGTGAAAACAAGAGGTTGAACACAGCAGAAGTCTGGTGGCAGATATGGGTTCTACGGTGTAGAGGGAGTTGCAGTTGTTTAAGCAAGAGATGACAAATGCATGGATGAGCACCTGGGCTGTCTCCCTGGTGATTAATCTGTGCAGGCTACATGTGGCCGTGTCCATTCTATTTTCTATCTTTACTGTGTCTATTTTAGCTTTTCTCATTGCAGCAGCATTTCCACTCCACAGAACATAAAAAAAAACATAAAAACTTCTTTTAGAGGTTTTATTTTTGGAAGTGTTTCGAGTGTTGTTGCTCACCTTTGTGAAGGAACGGGATGTGGTCGTCCTGGACTGGTCCAAGATACACATCCTTCCTAAAATATGTCTGCTCTGAAGGGTGAGACGTCAAAAGACCCTGTCGATGGAGCCTCTTCTCTGAGAATGAGCGGCGAAGGCAGGGTTAGTGCACACAAAACTGAGGGAATCAAAAATTCATACTAAAAGTTACAGACAGTGTTAACCTGCAGCAATGAGACGGTCAAACCAGCGTGCAGTGTTGTCAAAGTGATTCGCAATGAGTGGATCAGCACCACCAAGCAGATCTAGCAGCACAAAAAGGTCCTGGTGAGAGATGTCAAAGTAGGAAGAGAGCAGTCAGTATATTATGTGTTACTGAGATGGAAATGTAGCATTTAGATACATGAGTACATGAGACAGGTTAATAACCAGATTCTGCCCTTTAACAATGACTGAGCTCCAAACATTGTGACATTTAAAATGGTGTGTGTTTCTGTTTAATTTAACCTGCTCATACATAAGTGAGCAGGGCTCAAACACGAGTGAACACAGCTTCCTCACCATAGCCTGGAGCATGGTGGTGTGTGAGGTGCCTGCAGGGTGAGGCGTGTTGGCCATGCGCTCTGCCAGGTGACGAGAGCCGTACAGCGAATCTGTGGCGGTCCACTCTTCAAAGGACTCCTCACCGTCAAAAAAAACAAGCTGAAGGGACACGGGAAGTTTCTAAGAG
The DNA here is from genome assembly GCA_016785345.1 of Trinectes maculatus. NCBI lineage: Eukaryota > Metazoa > Chordata > Actinopteri > Pleuronectiformes > Achiridae > Trinectes > Trinectes maculatus. The sequence goes on from JAFBJQ010001958.1 coordinate 154,908, forward strand.
GCAAAGAAAAGTAAACCAGTTAAAAAGCACCACACAAATGACTGCTGCCATCAGTACAACAAGCTAAAGTCAGCATTTTCTATCCTGCACTGAAGCCTCCAAGGCAGCAGACCAAAATGAGGGTATCAGGAAAAAAGAAAAGAAAATGCACAAAATGCAGTTTTTGTTGTTTGTGATGTCACTAGACAATATCACACAATAAGTTTGATAACTGAACTAACAGAAAACTACTCTTTCAGCATCTCCGTAAACACATACCTGCTGTTTAAATGATCTAAGTTGGGCATCCAGAGCGGTGGCTAGCTCCAGGATCATAGCACAGGGTACTGCTGAATCACTAGCCCCCAGAAACACCTTCTCTGGGGCATGGGGGTCCGGAGGCAGCAACTTGGAGTCGTAGTGGCAGGCCAGGAGCAGCCTCCGGGGGGCTGAGGGGTCGAGAGTGGCAATGATGTTCGTGAAGGTGACCAGGCTTCTGGGGGTTTTAGACTGGAAGGAGTCCAGGTCTATGGACCAGCCAGCAGACAGTAAGGATAAGGTGGATGTGATGTGCTGAGGCAGAGCAAAGGAGGTTTGTTCACAGGTAAGAAAGGGCAAACATAAAACTATGCGAATGGAAAAAGAAACAATAAATATATATTTTGCACACACCTGCTGTACAGCAAGGCTGCCCTGTGTCCCAGGGAGTCGCTCTCTCAGGATGGGCCTCAGGTGAGTCTCCCACAGACGAGTCCCATCCACCTGAGAGGCAAGGCGGCGGATCTGAGCAGGCGAGCACTTACTGGGTTTGTGGGACAACTGGAGACAAGATGACAAGATCAAAAACTAAATAGTAGATTTAAAAACCACAAAAAATGTAAAGTAAGGATTCTATATTTCCATATTGTAACTAAAATAAAAATGTCCTCTGTTATGTATTTATTCAGTAGAGTGTGTTCTTCTCTAAACAGAACACATGTAGTGCTGAAACAGCCACTCAGCTAATCAACTGATTGACAGGAAAACATGACCCACTTTGATATTTGATTCATTGTTTTCAGGTTCCACCTTGCAAAATTTTAATACCTGTTTCTTTTCGTCATGAACAATAATCATTTGCATGTTTTTAGGTTTTGGCCTGTTGGTTGAACACATCATTATGTACTATGTTAACTGTGGTGTGTTACTGCAGTGCTCACAGTTAAAAATCAAAAAAATTAAAATTAAAATTAAAATGATAGATTACACAATGAAGTAATGCGTGTTTGCAGCTTGAGATCTAATGTTGGACAGATTACTTTTAGGCAAGCAATACAAATCAATGTACCTCGTCCTGTTTTGGAGCCAGTGTTTATGTTTCTGTCATGACTCTTACCCTGTCTTTGCTCAGGTCTGCAGCTCGTAAGCGGTTCACGTGTCCACTGGTGGTATCGTTGGACAGGTACATTCCCAGCACCACTGCCAGCACCAGCACGCCGAGCAGGCACAGCAGCAGCACCCGGGCCCGGGGCATTCGAACCCGGTCGCAGGTGGAGAACGAGCCGCTACCGTTGCTCTGCTGCAGAGACTTGTACCGCCGACTGGACCTGGACATGACTGAAGATACCTGACGCTCGCTCAGTCCTTATGACGACGTGTAGCTACTGACTTGTGAGGCAATGCAGGAGGGGGGAAACCACACAGGAAGTTGAGTGGGACGCGAGACTGAGGCAGACAGAAGAGGCTGTTACAACAGCGAATAGTCCAGGTTCAACATATTGATCCATTCTCCGGTTTAAAAAGTCTGCCTGCAGTGGTCCCCATATCCCATCAGACACCGGGAGCGCTGTCCCGCACGTACAACTCTGAACCCCGGCTGCCGGTGTTTAGCAAACTGCATCGCTTCACTGCTGTGTTACACTCATTTTCCTCCGGTAACTGCTGATTGAGGAAAAAAAAAACACAAGTATGTGACCATTCAACGAATCGGTTTTCGCTATCAGGCAGCAGTAAATATACAGATACAAGTGGCATACTTTTATTCCTGCAGATGGTGTGTCTGATAAGTGTAACCTCACTTCTTCTGCTTTTATTGTGGATGAGAAAGAGCTGTGCGGCGCACCAGCGCCACCTGCCAAAAGAATCTTGTTTTTTTTTAAAGGCATACTGTTTATACGTACTACATATATTAGACGCTGTACATATACCATTTAATCTTGCATTGTATTCTAGAACACTTTACATATTATTATATACTATTTACCCACTATATTAATCATATATTAAATCAACACAATATTCCGAAATGGAAAACATACTTGTCTCCCTTTTCTACACCAGCATTACTTGATTACACGCTGTCTCTGTACATCTTATTATTCCATTCGACTCGATGTCAAAATAAACTGGTTTCCGTTCAAGTTGTATGTCAACTACTAACAGTTCCGTGACCCACTTTTCTGCCCCGCCAGATTTAAGAACGGAAAGGGATCTGACGTTTAATTGCTGAACGGTCAGACAGGAAGTCCCGCCTTTTTGTTACCGTTGATTAGCTCAGGAGCCTGTCACTCTCTCCTGGACGACGTCTTCCGTACAAAGGCGACGTTAGCGGGATTTTCAGGGGCTGTTCGCGCGTCGTCAGTGAGTCTGAGAAGGGTTTTCGTGTCCAGCCGTACACTCAGTACCCAGGAGCGGTTACACAAGCCTAAGGAGAGCTGCTATTTTTCCGGAAGACGAGTAGCACCACGCCGCGCCAGCATGCATGTCATTAAGCGAGGTGAGGCGCTAATGTCGTTGTTAATGGTGTAAATATGGCCTCAGCTAGTTTCAGTCTGTCAATAAAGTGCGGGGATAACATGAATCTAACAAGTCATAGTTTACATTGAACTCCCAGAAAGTCGTTGAATAGGCTCTTTGACGTGATTGTTGTCATTATTAAATACAAATGTAACTTCCGCGTCCGCATTTTTCGCGGAGTTATTGTGGTTATTGTTTATTGACTCAGACCAACTGAGCCTTTGTCACAGTTGGCGCCAAAACTCTAACTTAAACAGTGTTGCCTTTGTCATTGTGGACCACAGTGTGGTGATAACTGAAGGGATGCTGATAGATTGATTTCCTATTGGAGCGATCAGCAGTTATTTACATTATTTGTTAAGGCGAACAGGCTTTTTTTTTCAAATTGACTCGTTTTAGCATGTGCCTTTATTTTTAATTAACTCTTCTTCTAAATATAAGGCATCATATTTTAGTGTCGCCTTTATGCTCTGTTTAAGCTCCTGAACTGAAGTGTTAATAAAAACTCACTTTCTGTAACAGATTAACATAAAAGTTAGTTTCCTGTTTTTTGTTGTTGCAACACTTACTGTGCCAATCTTTCTGATTTTTGAGTGAATTTTTACACATGAAGTTGATTTAGTGTGTGGTTTGTTTTTTAGATGGACGCCAAGAGCGCGTCATGTTTGATAAAATCACCTCTCGTATCCAGAAGCTTTGCTATGGGCTGAACTCTGACTTTGTGGACCCAGCCCAGATTACTATGAAGGTGATCCAGGGTTTGTACAGTGGTGTCACCACTGTAGAGCTCGACACGCTGGCAGCAGAGATCGCCGCCACCCTTACAACCAAACACCCAGACTATGCAGTCCTTGCTGCACGAATCGCCGTCTCCAATCTGCACAAAGAGACAAAGAAGGTGTTCAGTGATGTTATGGAGGACCTCTACAACTATGTCAATCCTCTGAATAAACGCCACTCTCCAATGATTTCCAAGGAAACCCTTGACATCGTTCTTGAGAACAAAGACCGCCTCAACTCGGCCATCATTTTCGACAGAGACTTCTCCTACAACTTCTTTGGCTTCAAGACTCTGGAGCGGTCCTACCTGTTGAAGATCAACGGCAAAGTGGCAGAGCGACCGCAGCACATGGTCATGAGAGTGGCTGTTGGCATCCACGGAACAGATATTGATGCAGCCATTGAAACCTACAACCTTTTGTCAGAGAAGTGGTTCACCCATGCCTCCCCCACGCTCTTCAATGCAGGAACCAACAGGCCACAGCTATCCAGCTGCTTCTTGCTTGCCATGAAAGACGACAGCATTGATGGCATTTATGACACGCTGAAGCAGTGTGCCCTCATCTCCAAGTCAGCTGGAGGAATCGGCGTGGCAGTCAGCTGCATCAGATCCACAGGGAGCTACATTGCTGGCACCAATGGCAACTCAAACGGGCTGGTCCCCATGCTGAGGGTTTATAACAACACAGCACGTTATGTCGACCAAGGTGGCAACAAGCGGCCTGGAGCCTTTGCCATGTACCTGGAGCCTTGGCACTTTGATGTTTTTGACTTCCTGGAGCTGAAGAAGAACACCGGGAAGGAGGAGCAAAGAGCCAGGGATCTTTTCTATGCCCTTTGGATACCCGACTTGTTCATGAAGAGAGTAGAGAGCAACCAAGACTGGTCTCTGATGTGTCCAAATGAATGCCCCGGGCTGGACGAGTGCTGGGGGGAGGAGTTTGAGCAACTCTACGCCAAATATGAAAAGGAAGGGAGGGTGAAGAGGGTGGTGAAGGCTCAGCAGCTGTGGCACGCCATTATTGAGTCCCAGACAGAGACTGGTACGCCATACATGCTGTACAAAGACGCCTGCAACAGGAAGAGCAACCAGCAGAATCTGGGCACCATCAAATGCAGCAACCTGTGCACAGAAATCGTCGAGTACACCAGCCATGATGAGGTGGCTGTCTGTAATCTGGCCTCCATTGCTCTCAACATGTACGTCACCCCTGAGCGTACCTATGACTTTAAAAAACTGGCATATGTGACCAAAGTAATTGTCAAAAACCTAAACAAGATCATAGACATTAACTATTATCCAGTGCCAGAAGCTGAAAAATCCAATAAGCGTCACAGGCCAATAGGAATTGGTGTCCAGGGTTTGGCAGATGCCTTCATCCTGATGCGTTACCCCTTTGAAAGCCCAGAAGCTCAGCTGCTGAACATCCACATCTTTGAGACTATCTACTATGCAGCACTGGAGGCTAGCTGTGAGCTGGCCGCAAAGTACGGCCCCTACGAGACATACGAAGGGTCTCCAGTCAGTAAGGGCATCCTCCAGTATGACATGTGGGAGAAGACGCCTACCGAACTGTGTGACTGGAAGCTGCTGAAGGAAAACATTGCCAAGCATGGCGTGAGAAACAGCTTGCTGTTGGCCCCGATGCCCACTGCTTCCACTGCCCAGATCCTGGGCAACAACGAGTCCATTGAGGCCTACACCAGCAACATCTACACCCGCAGGGTCCTCTCTGGAGAGTTTCAGATTGTCAACCCTCATCTGCTCAAAGACCTGACAGAGAGAAGCCTGTGGAGCGAGGAGATGAAGAACCAGCTGATAGCTCATAACGGATCCATTCAGGTAATGCATCTTAGTTGTACTATTAATAGGAATTAAATCATCACATCTGGACTTAATCATTACAGACTGCACTTTCTGGTTCCAGTCCAAGCTGATTATTAAACACACTGAATCAAGAAAATAAAAAAGGTAGATTAAGAAAATAATTGTCATGTGCATTTTATCTTTCAACAGGGCATTAGTGAGATTCCAGATGATCTGAAGGAGCTGTACAAAACCGTGTGGGAAATTTCCCAGAAGACCATACTGAAGATGGCTGCTGACCGTGGTGCCTTTATCGACCAGAGCCAGTCCCTGAATATCCATATTGCCGAGCCAAACTATGGCAAACTGACTAGCATGCACTTTTTTGGCTGGAAACAAGTAAGAAACACTTAGAGGATCAAAAGAAAATTACAAATCCAAAAAAAAGCATAACTAATTAAATTATCATCTCCCTCTCACCACAGGGTCTGAAGACCGGGATGTATTACCTGAGAACAAAGCCCGCTGCTAACCCCATCCAGTTCACCCTCAACAAGGAGAAGCTGAAGGAGGTGCAGCCGGCCAAACCCTCAGAGCAGGAGCTTAAAGAGCGCAACATTGCAGCCATGGTTTGTTCTCTGGAGAACAAAGATGAGTGTCTCATGTGTGGATCGTAGACTTTTCCTCACTATAATAATTTCACTCTTAAACTGGTAAAGCTTGAGGTTGCTGGAAAGCACTTGCTCTGACTTAATGGTGAAGCTTATGATGTTGTGCTTCTTCATCGTGTATGAAGTAGTATTTTCACTGAGGCGACTGCAAGCTAACTTTAAAGTGTTAACTCAATGATATCAGTGGAAAACAATACTTACTACAACATATGTTTTAAGAATAGATATTTTTTTTGTTGATAGACTAAAAATAAAATACTGTGCAAAAATAATGTTTTTGTGTGCTGATGAAATTAAACATACTTCATACAATGTATATACAGTGTACATATATTCATGATAGTAAACAACTTAAGATCTTTTTTTCTTCAGTAATCTTTAAAATACATTGTTTTGGCCATTTAACCTCTTGGTTTGGAGATACTGCTGATTGATTATATAATGCCCTTAACTATGCTCCTCTTATATTCATTAACAATTTCCATGGATTTTTCCATGGAAATGTGATGTGTTGTGTTGTGTTGAATCAGTGAAAAATAAAATAAGCAAATGACCTGAATGTTTTTTTAATTTTTTTTATAAAATAATGGAAACATAATTTACACTTTTAAATGTACAAGTTATTACAACCCAAAGAAAACAATGTTCAACCAAATGTTTTTGTCTCAGCGTCACGTACCCCTGCCACATGCAGAATGCACAAAGAGGGAAAAATAAAGGAATCATACAAATTATTTTGTACAGAAATCAGAAGTGAAACAGCATACACAAAAACAGTACCCCCTCATCTTCACTATTGTCTGTGACAGTGGCCAATGTGTTAAAAAATAAATTATCAAAATATTTAACAACCAAAAAAATGTAGTAATATAATATTACCATTAACCTCAATAATGCAATATTAATTTGTTCAACAGGGTGTCTTTTGTATGCTATAAATAGCTTAAAATTATACAGAACATGAACAAAATTTATATATAAAAAAAAGAAACCTTCCCCCTTTTACATAAGCAAATTACAGATTAAGACTTGCAGATACCAAAACCACAGCTACACCTGCAAAGCTGCATGAGTGAAGTATTTCCCTTAGGAGAAATAACAGGAGTGTGTCACTCGCAGTCTGATCTCAACTCCTCAACAACCTCCGAACCTGAAAACTGAATAAAGTAGAATGAAGGTTTTCTGAGGAATATCTGAACCCTGTTAAAGCCCGAAATTGTTCGACAGACAGGAAAAAAGTCGAGTTTCTGAACTGTACGCAAGAGTCCAAAAAGTTCCACATATAAACTTTACTTATATCAAAGTTACTGGGGTGACAACAACCCAACTTGAAGCTGTAAAACCGGTTGCAGTCGAATATTGACACTGATATTTATTGAGAAACAATTTGAATATGAATATTAGAATATCTGTTTTCACCTAATCTTGCAAACTGATTTGCCTACAATGGAACACACCCAGAAATATTAAAGGGACAGCTATGATGTTAGAAACAATATGTCAGAATCTCTGATTGCAAATTGTCCTGTAGTACAATGCATTATATCATCCTCTCCAAATTGGTGGTATAGTTTGTATTAACAGCATGTTGATAAACCTGAGTGGGTTAGGTTATTCAGACAGATCCAGTCAGACTAGGCAGGAAACATCCTAATGAGTGAGACACAGCTGTTAAACAGGGCCGAGCAGGAGATGATGATGAATCCAGCACAATTGTATCAAGCAATTACTAAAGTGAACAAGGGAGATGCATTGTATTGTCCATTCAGTACCAGCATCCAAAAACAGACACATATTTCTGTATGAAAAATAGATATAGTACACAAGGTTGTCAAGCAAGCTAGCAATATAAATAGTGTCTTGTGTGTTCCTTTAGGTTTGTCACAGAAGACCTGGACAAATCCTCTCATACACACAGGCAGATTAGTTCTGATATGAAGGAGCTTCAGTGTTGTCCAGTGAGCTTCATGTACAGTAAATGTTTTTTCTATAAACACACATTACAGGTGAGATAGCTTCATTATGATTAGGGATGGTTACAGGAATAGTTAGACAATTTGAGGAACACACATATTCACTTTCTTGCTGAGAGTTAAATTGATAAAATTGTTTGTCCATACACGTGTTTTGGTTATTGTAGTTTGGGCCCACTGGTCAACATCAACTGTTTCTTGCAAATAAATAACACCTCGTCACAGGAGAAAAGTAACCAAGTATATTAAACTAGTATTTAAGCACATAATATATACGATGTACTAAAAAATCTTTAAAAATAAATAGAAATTGACTTGGCTATTTATTTAAATTAAATCTGGCAACACTGCAGCCAACACTGCAGTAAAAATAGCATTAAGTCTAAAAAAAGGGTCAATAACTCTACAAAACATTTTGTTTATTTTACATAACTAAATAAAAGTATGTAATGTTTTCTGCAGCTAGCAAAATTCCTCATAGGGTTACATAATTCTGAGTACACCAGAACCAGTTGCTAAGCAACCAGGTCCGACTTGAGAAAAATCACTGCATCTGGCCATAAAAAAGTGGCATTAATCTTTTCATTTAAGACTCTGCAAGAAAGCAAGTAAGTGTATCTTTTTACATAATAAAACAAGATTATCTAGAAGTATGGTACTGTGATTATGAGCCACAGTTATGGACATAATTATCCAGTACACTGAGATCTGAGATGATATGGCACTTCCGGAACGAGTGAAATTTAAATTCTAAACAATGCACTATATTAAAGGTATGATTACTGAGATTCTGACATCACACACTCATACTCCACACAGCTGATGGCTTGTTTTTCACATCTGTAGGCCAGAGTTCATCCATGTAAACTGAGGAAAAACCATGGCCCACAGGTTTCATATTACAGTAAACATATTTGTTCATTAATCAGTTGTCCTTTAACAGACCATCACATTCAAACACTCACTTCCTAACTTTCTTCCTTCCTTCCTTCCTTTCTTTCTCTCTCTCTCTCTCTCTCTCACACACACACACACACACACGCACGCATCAAGGGTAATAAAACATGTAGTATTGAGCACAATGTTGTGCAGTGATGCTCATTGTACCATCGGTTACACACACACACACACACACATACCTCTTTAGTACAACTGCAATATCAGTACAATATTGATAATATTGATACATGAGAAATGTACCACACAGGCATCTATCTACAGCACCCTGTCTGTAGAGTTTCCATTACTTCTAGTGCATTCTGGGAGATGCAGTCTGTAATTAGTCTTTTTTTGGCTGATTCGCTGCAGGAACAGTATTAGGCCTCTCCATGTGATGTAGTGTTCTCAAAAACAGTCAGGTTCTCCTCTCCTCTCTCCGGTCTCTCCTCCGGAACAGAAGCATATACATTAAATGTATACAGAAATCGGACAAGCACTGTATATAAGACTTTTGACTTCGGTTTATAAAAATAAACAGGCTCGGAGAGTAGAGAGGGTCTCTGCTTTTGTCTGTGCACAGGCTCGGTGAGACTTTCTGAATGTTGCATTTAAAAATAGTCTTTTTTTACTCTCTCTGGTTTAAGGCAGTCTAGTGGAGGCTGGCTGAGATCTCAACACTGTGACCTTTGCCTCCTGAAAGAATATTACTCTTATACTTGCCCTCCCTCTGGCCTGAGTCACACACTCTTCTTCTGCAGCTGCTGATCACTCCCTCTTTGTGTCAGGGTCATGTGTTAAGGTATGAGCCTCATGGTCACTTCCTGTCTTGCTGAGGTTGGAAAAATACACATTGAACTTGCGCAGCTGCTCACTCGCCGTCTGGCTTTCCTCCTGCAAACGCTGGTTGTTCTGTCTCAGGTTGGCCATCTCTGCCAGCAGAACAACTTTATCCTGCTTCTCCTGATGGAAAATAAACAATGACAATGGATCACAACAGGAACAGTAATGAATTTCTCTTTCTCTTCATTTCTCCTCTATCTATTACAAACTTTAATTAATGTATTTTAAAGAAGGATGTATCTTAGTGTGCGTTACAGTGATATAAATTTGGCACAAGGTTTTTTTTACCTTTGACCAACTGTGAAAAACAAGCTACTCACTCTCTCCAGATCATTATTCAGCTGCTTCAACATGACCTCCAGATGGTAGAGACGACCAGACAGACCGCTTGGCGCCTCATCACTGTCAACACACAGCAGAGATGTAGGTGATGTAGGGAAGTCAGGGTCTGCCGATGTATCATTGTGCCTGTGTACTCTTTGGACTTCTTACAAAGCTCAGGTCAAATAACATGTATTCACTCTTGCTGCTCAGCCAGACTAATCACACTTTATGGAAACACACAAGCTAATACAAGTCAACAAAACCCCTGTTTACTCTATAAAAATATACAGAGGCACAAATAACCTGAGAAACCAGTTCAAATTCTGACACCTCAGCGACATACCACCAGGTGGCAGTAATGACAAAGTAAATAAGCCTCAAACCATGTAGCTGCATTTCTCAAAACAGTTGTGTTTTTTTAAAAAATTCGAATACTTGGCCTACCTGCTGAAGGTCGGTGTGGTCCGAGGTGTCTGAGGAGTCTGAAACTGAACTGGACTTATGACTGGTCTCATGTCAGGACTTTCAGTCTGTGGCTCAGGCAGCGAGAAGAGGGAGACAGCCCTTTGTGCTGCAACAGGGACACACAATCACACTTCAAAAAGCCGCATAAATGAGTCTTTTTCCTTAACTGTCCCTTGGGATACATGACACAATTACACCTAAGCGCAGAAGGATGTGTGAGCAGGTACAAATGTGGATCAAGTTTTGGCTTCATGGATTTACATTGAGAAGTTGAACAAACATAAACAAGTAGAAGAACAGTATCTATGCTCACCTTCGTAGGCTTTAGCAGCAGTGACCAGGCTGGACCACTCCAGTCCACAGGCCGTGTCAGGAAGAGGCATCAGCCCAGGATCGAGCCTCCTTAGGGGAGGAACTTTGTCCCTGACTTCTGTGAGAGAGAGCTCTGAAGCAGACAGAGGTGCTGGAAAACAAATAAGGACAACAGCTGCATTTAGTAAATAAAAAACAAAAAGAGTCTGAAGAGTCAGCGCTTTCCTACGTTTTGTCCAACTGCCTGAACACAAAATGACAAAAGCTATAAACACACCCTTCTTGTTCTGCATGTGATTGGAGGAGACGGCATGCCTGCGAGTGGGTAGCGTGCAGGTAAACAGTACATCGGCTGGAGTTGTCTGGTTCTCTGAGTTGGCAAAACTGGCATCTCTGCGCCCGCTGCACAGTGATTCATCTGAAAACGTGCGCTGCAAAGTTCGTCTGGGAGACTACAAGGGGAAAAGTAAGACACATCAGAGCCGTGTGTGCGTGTTCATTTGAGTAAAAAATATCACACTAGAGTCTGATAAAATGTTCCACAGGCAGCAGTGTCTTCCTCACTGGATCTCTTTGTGGCATCTCTCCTGGGTTGTCCATGATGATCAGTTTCTTCAGGTCATCCTCGATGGTGCTCTTATATGTTCGCCGTGGCGAGCGCAGGTCCCTCAGTGATGCTCGGAGTCGAGGTTGTCCAAACACATTCTTCGAATTTGTATCCACCTGCCTGGAGACACAAGAGATGAGCATCAATAAAACAAATTATGCCAATACAAACCCTACTATTCTTATTTGTATCAACTTATTGGTTTATACTATAAAATTTAAAACAGGATAGAAAACAGAATGATCAAATCGTTCAAATGAGAGGAATATACATTTGACATTATAATGTCTTGTAATAAGATAAGTGAGACAGCCTGTTGTCTTAATGTGCTTGCTTCCATTGCAGCTGCTGGGAAACAACCTCCCTCTTCATTAATGAAGATAATGTTTCTGCCCAAAGAGAGCAGTACTAAATCAAAGTGGTTTCTAGCTCTTTGCCTCTGTCTTACTTCTTGGCGTTGCTGCTGTCAGAGCGGGATGCTGTGGTTATGTTTGACGGCGATGAGCTGTTGTCCTCAGTTTGCCAGGTGGATTGTCTGCTCTTCCCATATAAGGCCTTGGGAGCGGAGCTAGACAGAGGGATGGAGCTTGGGTGGGTGGGTGTTGTTGTAGCAGCTCGTACAGGTCGCGCTTTTTCCACTGTCGGAGTCTTGTAACCCTGTGGTGTGTAGGCCCTAAAAGGTTTCACAGAACACATGGTTATAAATGAGAAGAATGCATGAAAATGTTACGTTACATTGTTATGTCCATGTTACAAATACTCAAATAGAGTCAGTGGCAATCACCTATTTGTCTCATGTTTCTTCAACATGCATGTATCGTAAACTTTCCACAGTGATTAGGGATTTGAAGGTGAAACAGAACTATTTGGTCTATCAGTCACTAAAAGCCTCAAAAAAACACTTTATTAAGCTAAGCAGAACTAAAGAAGATTCACACTCTTCCTACAGTAAAAGCCAGCACATATCTCATATAAATCTGCCCTCTTTTTATTGAGGTGAAAGCTAGTTAATGTTAGCGTCATAAAATGTGCCATAAAAGATGCATCTCATCAGTGAGTTGGTCTCTTACCTTGGTTTGAAAGCATCCATTTTATCAGTACTGGAGCCAGGAGGCGGGAATGTCCTCGTCCGGTACCCTTTGCTCTGATTGGCTTCAGCTGGTATGATGGGTGAGGACTCTCGTCTCCGTGCTTCTCCCAGGCCACTGCTCCTTCCCATGGACAGATCCTGAATGCCACTGTAGGTTGCTGAGCAGTGCATGGACTTTTGGGGGTGGGTGTTGGACATGTTTCCGTGGCGGGAGTTGCTGTAGTGTGTTGAGGCATCGATCCCACTGTCGTTGGACCCTCCCTTGTTGAGAAGTTCGGGATCGGGGTCAGCTGAGTCACCGAGGGATCCCCCACCTCCTCCTCGCTCTGTTCCAGCTCCCCCTTCGAACCAGCGGTCGTCACTGTGGCCGCTGGAGGCGTTACTGGACAGAGTGTTACTGCTGGAGTGACTGGAGTACTGAGTTTCACCCTGCGGAGGACATGAGAAGAACAGTCAAACAAAGACAGAGACGGTGGTAGATGAACAAATGAGACCGACTGAAGACAAGTCTGACTTTTGAGTGTCTGTTTGGTGAGTCTTTCCCCGGGACATCCTGTCTGGTTATTCTCCTCTGTCCCACTCCACCACCTGGTCCCCGAGTTGATGATGCTGGGACATGCCAGAGGGGTTCTAGGCATGAAACACACACAGACACTCACAGGATTAAATCAAATTACAATGAACCCCCATGGTTGGCAAAGAGGATTAAATGCTTATATCACATTTAAACACTGACTTCCCCCACACACCAATGCAATAAATCAGCAGTTATTTCGGAACTGCTGCCCAATACACACAAGTGAAACAGTGAACAGTTTAAAAAAAAACAAAAAAAAAACACAACATACAGTATATGTAGTTAGAAAGCAAAGACTAAATCACATAAATCATGAAATGATTTGATGATGACATGTAGATGTTTTGCTCAGAATTTAATGCCGCTCTCATTTGGGATGAAATACCAAAAACCATGAGTTGGAAGATGCTTTAACACTGAGAAGCTGAGAGAAACTACAGTCCAAAGAGAATTCCTTACGTTAATATAAACACAACTTGTTGCACATTAATTGGTCTGTATATTCTTTTAAGGTGATCAACCTGTTTTGCAGCGCTCCATGGTGCTCTCTTGGCTGGTGAAGCCTGAGGAGGAATCACCACTGGAGTTCATTTCCACACTGAGGTGGGGCTCAAAGGGCAGCAGAGGTCGCTGCCCTGTTCCATATCTGCACAGAAAGATCATGGTCGGAGGTTATGTGATTATTGAATACATTCAGGCATTAAAGCCAATGCCTGCAGTACGTATCTTAATTTATACCATATACTATCAAACAACACATTAAAAAACAGATCATCAACTACTCTGGAGATAATTACAGCGGAGGACACAAACTCCAAAAAAATTCCCCTAAAGCAAACTGTAAGCATATTCATTTGGGATTTTTCTAGGAAAGATTTTTTGCATCCTGATGGCGGTTGAATAAAAGTGGTTCCTCAGGTTGGGCGAGATCCTATCAGCCTCCACACTGTGAGGAAGAGCCACCCACACAACAGACCGTTCCTCTAGGAGACCGTGTTTTTACACATCTAACACAAGAACGCAACACAACATTCAGCATGTCTTTGGTACCAATGTAATGAACCTCGAGCACACAAGACAGTGTTTTTTTTGCGTAACATCGGACATGTTACATCAAGATCAAAAGAGCAAAAGGGAAGAGCTCAGGGAACAAAAGAAGCATTCACAAACCTGTCGGGGGAATGTTTGTATCGTACAAAGGGGCCTGGTGTGATTCCAGGTGGTCCAATCGTAGAGAGGCTGACTAAGCCTGAGGAGGGTGAGGAGAAGCTGGCTGAGGGGTTTCTGTAGGGCACCACTCTGTCACCTCCTGCAGGAGACAGACTGAAGTGGTTCTCTGGGTAGCTCACTGGCCTGGAGGACAAACAATGGGTGGTGGTTAACCAAGGGAAAAACAAACATACCACAGAAAGGTGAGGGCTGTGAGTAAGGCTGGTGCTGCAGTACAAGAACTCCTTTATCTAAATTTAATGAGAAATCAGGAAAAAAAAGCACAATCCAGTTAGAATGTGTCTGTATCAGATTGTGGTTAATAACCTTAGGTAGTGTGATACCCGTAATGTAAGTAATGCTTGTTTTTAAGTGAGAACAAAACTGTATAAAATGAAGCCAAAACAAAACATTCAGAAGACAATTGTAAACCTTGTAGCCTAAACAAAATGAAATATTTTGTTTGGACAGAAGACCACCAAATTTAAGGACATGTTAGTGTTAAGTTAAAAATATGATTAGTACATTTACCAGGAAATGAATGCAAAGAAACCAATTCCCACCTTTTGGAGTTAAGGTGCTGGGGTTCTCTGTAGGGAACAGGTATTAGGCCCTTGTGCGAACGGGGCAGTGGTGGAGGTGGGGGGCCCATG
This sequence comes from Trinectes maculatus, assembly GCA_016785345.1. Lineage (NCBI taxonomy): Eukaryota > Metazoa > Chordata > Actinopteri > Pleuronectiformes > Achiridae > Trinectes > Trinectes maculatus. Next base: position 169,909 of record JAFBJQ010001958.1, read on the forward strand.
GGGGCCCAACGCTGTGGGTTTGGTACACTGTGGAGCCCTGGAGGAATAGGTGGGCTGTCCCATCGCCACACTGGACGAGGGGAGGGCCGGTAACCCATCGCCAAAGGCTCAGGCTCTGACCTCTGCTCCATTGTCTTCATCTCATACTCCTCTGTGCAGCCCCTAAAGAGACAGAGGGTGAAAGACAACCAGTGCAACATGTGAATCAAAAGCTTGACTTCAGATAAAAATGTTTTCATGCATCGTGTTTGATTCTCAACTGTGGGTCAGTAAAAAGCACAGCATCCACCTCTTTGAAGACCAGAAACTGCAGCTGAACCAGAACTATGGTTTCTGTGCTGAGTTCAGCAAGGAAAAACGACTACTTCTCAGAAAGATGCTGCATAATCGTCTTCTTATAACATGCTTAGTAGGATGCTTATGCACATAGCAGACAAATAACATGGCACACTAATGAGCTCCCCTGACACAGACAGAGAGAGAGAGAGAGAGAGAGAGGATGATTATTGGCACATCAGGACCCCATCTTGCCTACTGTGAAAGTGAGGTCAAGTGTGTGCATTGGCACACACATGTGTGTGTGGGTGTGCATAAAAACACTAATCTCATCAAAGAGATTCTCACTCAGGGTCTGAATAGGCATAAACAGAAGACTCACACACAAGGTCAAAGTCAATGGAAATAAAATTCAGGTTGTATGAGATGTATGTTTAAAACACTTTTCTCCTAAAAATACAGAACAAGTTTCAAGTGTTTGGGGGATAATAAATTATATAAGGCCTTTTTCATTATTTTCTGTTATCTTGTGCTAGAAATAAGTATTTAATTTATGAATATATTACATATATTGCGGTTTTTAATCAGATAGAATGCAGAATAGTTCTTTTTAATGAAATATGTATTCTACAACATCTCATGAAGTTTCACTGAGCTGAAGGGGACAATCTAAAATCCCCAAACCCCAAACATTCAGTTTACAACAATAAACAGTATGGCAAAGAAAAGCCATTGTTTCTCATTTCAAGGAGAAAAAGAATCAGCCTGATGTCTACAACAATTAATCATTCATCAGAAAAGCTGATGCCGTGCCTTTAAATACTATTAATCCCAGTAGTTATCATATGACAGTGCAACTTACAAAACAAAACATTACCACTGTTCAGCAACACTAATAAATGTTCAAACACGACAGATGGGTTGAACATTTTGATCAGTCAAGGAATACCACAGAGTCAATATCAATATGGTTACAAAATAGTGGTGCATTTTCCACCAGTGCATGCACACACACACACACATTCACACATATGCACAGAGAGAACTAACCTTAGAGCAAGCAGAGCCTACATCTGTTGACATGCAGTGTTTCTTCCATCACAATGACTGTGGTGACACAGCTGAGGTCCACTCAACGCACCACTCAAATCATTCACACCTCTTCTCTGCGCTATCCATCCATCTTGCATGCACACAGCTGAGAAAGAATAGCGAGGAAGAGGGCTTACAACTCCCGTCTCTTCCTTTCTCTCTCTTCCGCCCACTTCTCTTACTCTCAGTGGTGTTGAGACGCGTCGTCACAGAGGGCTCAACTCAATACACTCAACCCTGACGTTCATTCTCTCCCTCTCTCTCTCTCTCCTTCTCTCCTGCTCCATCCCTCCCTTGATTCCACCCTTTTCATTTGCACAGGGCATTCATTTTTAATTTATCACTTCCACTCATTTATATATTTATTTATTGCACTCTCCTTTTTTTCCCCTTCTGCAGATCCCAGGCATTAATCTCATGCAATCTGCCTGCCTGGCACAGAGCAGCAAACGAGTCAGAGGGAGGGATGGAGAGACAGAGAGAGAGAGGAGAAGAGTGAAATGCAAGACTCTAATTATCAGCTGCTCCAATGCCACAGTTTTTTTGTGTGTGTGTTGGTGAGTTTTTGTGTCAGAGGGATTTAGCTTGGTGTAATTAAGCTGCCTGCATCAACATCTAACCACTATGCTTCCCATAGCCAGCCACAATTACGGTATTTAGGAGCCCTGGTTCTATGTGAGAAACACACAGGTTGTGGTTATTTTGTCACCTCTGTAACTGTCCTGTGACACCACAACACAGTCTCACAAGGCCTTGTTATCTTTGTTGGAGTCATGGTCTTATGGTTACATAGATGAAAGGATGGAAAAGGGTGTCAGCAGGGGAAAGAAACAGACTGTGGGAAAGGAAACAAGCTTATAACCGACAAGACAAAAAATCAAAATGTGACAGATTTGTTAATTCATTTCAACAAATGCTTCTCTCTTTTGTCCGCATTTCATTTTGCCAATTTCCTCTTTAAACCACACTTCATTCTTTCTCTCTGCTTGCTCGCTCGCTTCCTCTTTTCACACACTCCCACACGAAATCCTCTCAGAACATTGGAGTCTGGCCACTATCTAACCCATGCTTTTGTGTGTTTGAGTGAAGAGCATCCTGTACTCCCTCTTGTCCTTCCACTACTGCTTGGTAATACTCGTATACTACAACCATCTCTGTGCTGTCAGCCACAGCTGCAACACCTGCATCTGACTTTAAAGAAATATAATAAAGACATTAACATACCTGCGAGGCCCCCCTTCTTCGTATGGAGGGATGATAACCACTTTGACCGTGACCGACGTCCTGAGCAGGTCAATCATTTGTTCGTGAGTCAGCGTCACTGCGGCCACCTTGCAGATCTCCACCAATCGACTGCCCTGCCTCAGTCCTGCCTGCCAGGCAAAACCATATTCCTCCACCTGCACGAGAAAACCACAAAAAAGTCTTCAAACAAGCCACTTATTTACTGCCAAGATTCTTCACAAATGAGTATTTCAGTGGGAGATCTGGTGTGCCAGATGGTCATCTGACAGTACCTCAGCCACAGTGCCGTCCAGGCGAACATGGAAGCCCAGTTGTCCCAGTCCGTTTCTTCTTAGAGTCATGTCCACCGTCTCACATCCCACTGTCAGTGACTGCAAAAAGTGGAATTAATTAACTACTTATATCATGAATTTGTTGTTCTACAATAATAACAAGCTGTGTGTCTTCAAGTAAGAAGAAATGGAAAAAAAAGTCGCACCTTTAACCTCTGCACCACTTCCCTGATGTCCTGTGCACAGCCTTCCGGTACCCGCACAGCAATGTGGTCTCCTCGACCATAGAAGATCTTTAGTGCCAGCCGCTCTGGCGTCCAACCAATGACGTCCGCACAAAAACAGTTAAACACCACGTCTTTGGTGGAACAGTCAATCAGAAGGACGTATTCAGCTGACAAACCCAAGGCACAGGGGAGCTCCGTCCCACCTCCACTAAAGTCCTGGGCCTGGACCCTCCAGGCAACGGACCCTGCAGCTCCAAGCTCTGCTCCTTCTCTTGCTTTTGAGCGCTCACGTTTTTTGGATGCGAGAGAGATGAGGTTGTTCAGTTTGCCGGCTGAGTCGAGGGGTGTGCTGCTGACATAGTTTTCAGCCAGGTCACGCAAGTACTCCTGCCGTGTTCGTGTAGCCATAGTGTGAAACTTCTCTGACTTATGTGCTGCATTTTCTGCATTTATAACTTTGGCTAAAAGAAAGTTCCTAAATGTTTCTGGGTCACGGAAGGTTGCACCACTGGGAATGGGTGGGCCAAATGGAGGCACATCCTTCATCCTTGTCACAGCAACACTGAAAGACAAGTGAAGACACAAGATTTACAGTGTAAGGCAGGGGTCTTCAACGTTTTCCAGGCCAAGGACCCCCAAACTGACGGAGAGATGGAGCAGGGACCCCCTACTCATGTATAAAATTGTGTTTTATATTAAACTGGTCCTATAGTGCAAAACTTTCGCGACCCCCCTGCAGTACCTCTGCGGACCCCCTAGGGGTCGCGGACCCCCTGTTGAAGACCTCTGGTGTAAGGCTTTATGGGTTTTTGTTATTTGAACACGTTTATGCGAATGAAATCACTTACCTGTAACAGGTGTTCTCAGAGCAGGGGTTGTGGACCCGTACAATAACAAAGACGTGCTGGAAGTGTGAACGGATATTCTGAGGGGTAAAAGGCAACGCTCCTGGTTCCTGGAAGATTATGGTGACAATGTCGTTCCCTATGTGCCGCTTTCTCAGCAACTGTAGAGTAGAGTAAAGTAGAGTAGAGTAGAGTAGAGTAGAGCAGAGCAGAGCAGAGTAGAGTAGAGTAGGAGAGGAGAGACATTAATGAAATGAGTGAACATTATTGGCACTGACACAATAAACAACAGAAAATCTGATAACCAAAACAAAAGGTTGAGATGTTCATTGCTAGACCCCAAACACCAATTCCTTGTGTAATTTGTATTTTTTGAGGGGGGTTCTGTGTGGACTATTTGTGTCTACTTGTGATCATCTCTCTGATAATGGCGGAAACATGGCTCAGAGTCCTTGCTGTAGCTGCAGTTCTATGCTTGCCAATCCTCTCTTCATCTGCAGAGGGAAGTGTGAAAGTACCAATTATGTAATCCAGCCCACTGTTTGGCCTCGGTTACACAGATTCTCCAGCATGGTGCCAAAAGAGCATCTTTCACTCATACATTGGCTGCAGACTGGAACATTTTGGTAATTGTGCTTAATGGAGTGAATACAAACACAAGCTATGACTGCTGAAATTGACCACTTGGAACAGGGTAGTTTGATTTATTTTAAATTTGTAATCTTATATCAACATACAACACTGATCCTAAATGCAACAAAATATAGAATATTATACTGTGAACAGGTAAACTTTACCATTGGTAATATTTGTGCAGCCTTGTCTTACCTCCTCTGAATCAAAGAGCCTTCATGCTATTTTCTACTGCCTTCCTAAATTCATCCACTGCAGGTTATTATAAAGTAAGATACTGCCACCTAGAGGTTCATCAGATCATGTGACTGTTTTTGCTGTTGCAATCTCTAAACCTCTGGATGGAGTTGTTGTGCTTTTTACACTTTACACACATTACACTTTATGATCTTGATACTTGTGTTTGTTGATCTGTAAATAAAACAGCAATGCTCATTTAGTTTTTTTATTCTTTTTTACAAGAGCTAAAATCAGATGAGGTAAAAGTGTTTTCACTACCAATCAATGCACTTATGTGCGTATGGTAATAAAAATACTGTAAAAATATTGTTTTTCACACAAAATGAATATATATATATTGAATTGTTTAAATAACAAATGACTTTTCCAAAGGCCACAATTGTTCAATAGTGATTAACATTACAAATGTACACTAACCCTGAGCACCCAGAGACCATGACAAGGCACATGTATTTATCCAAGAGAACCTCTCAACCATCATAACACCGAAAACTATGAGACACGCCCACACATAAAACTTGCGATCTCACACACAGGTCATTCCTGCAGGGCCCACAGAGCTAACACAGTGAGTAACCCAGGAGAATGTGTAGGAAGGCACAAGTGAAAAGAAGAGAATAAAAAAACAACTCATTAGTGAACCCCACCCAGCTCAGATCCAGTTAAAGAATGAGAAGCAGAGAGAGGGCAAACAAAGCACCAGTGAGTAGGAGAGAGAAGCCACGACACAGAGGACAAAGACTATAAAAAGAGGAAAAAGACGCTAAACGAAGAGGGCAACTCAAGTCATGAGTTTCCACGTCATGAGTTTGTGCTGTGGTTTATGACCTACAGCAAATGGCTTTAACTAAAACTACTTTTTTACTTTTGCTGAGAAAGGATCGTCATCAATTCTGTTTTCAGATGTACACACCCGTGTTAGACTAACACAGCATACGGCTCCAGGTAACAGAGATGTACTTAGATAGGAGTGTTTAAGAGCGCTTACCTGCTGTGGGTTGTTGGGCATGTATGGCAGCATGGTAGACACGTGGAACATGACCTCGTAGCCCTGGTAGGTGGTGTAGAGGGAGTGGGTGCCTGTAGAGTCAGCTGGAGGAGGAGAGATGTTTCTATTTTAATTTCATGGCAGAAGATGTAAATTACAGATACACTCTGTGATGTGTGAATTCACATTCACAGCAATGATGAGAGTTCAAAGACTGTTATTCAATGTTCAGGCTTTAAAAAACTCAATTGCTATTTGTACTAACTCTATCGAATATACTTGTACTTATGACAAATTTTCCCACTAAACGTTTAGACTGATTTTTTTATTATACTGCATTAAGAGGAAACAACTAATTTCCCTAGGCTGATCTCCTCGACGACAGAAACTTCCCCATCCTGATTTATTAAACTTGCAGCTGATTAAATGAAGGCAAACATGACTGGCATTCTTTCAGTTTCTGTTCCAGAAGTGCATGTGTGAAAAAAGTTCTTACTCTTTGTGTCAAGCTGTGCAGCATATTTGCTGAATCCTTTGAGAAGCACCTGCTCCCCCAGCAGCTCCAGGAAGGCAGAGAAGGCTGGTGAGGCCTCCTCGTTGTTGTACATCTCTTCCTCAGTGCTCTGGCCTGCACGGCACAGCAAAACCCCCACCTTGTGTTTCTGACTTAACTACAAGCCAGAAGAGAGATAACACAAATATGAAAGCACGCTCACACAATCCAACCACACTCTTAAAAACACAATATACACAGGACATTTTCATTGTCAGGACAATTTCACTGCTGTATAAACCACCTGCACAAAAAACAAATCAACAATCCCTGCTGCTGGTTAAACACCAACATGCGGTATGTCAGCCTCCATTAAATAAAAGGTGAGATAAAATGGCTAAACATTAAAATTTTTATGGCTATACATTCACGCCCAAACACACCACACCCTGCTTTCCACAGCTTACACTACCTCGAGTCCAAATCTGCCACATGATCCAACACTAAATCAATTATGCAGGTTTATGACTCTTTGCTGTACAGTTGTTTTTGCCCTCCTGACTGCTACTAACTGAGCAGATACTCTGTACGTGGACATGTCCAATCTCAAAAATAAATAATGCAAATACTGTAAAAACAAACAAACAAACATGGAACTCACCCCCTGTTCATCTAACTTAAGAAGCTGCTCGGTGACTTTAGGTGTGCTGAGCGCCAGTCTCAGACATGACACGTTGAGCTCTGGGACCACCTGGTCCAGGACCTCTTTGAGTGGCAGACCCCGCACTGTGCCGTGTCTCCCCGTAGACGCCACTGCATCCTCTAAGATGGACCCTCGCAGCGTCACCAACTACAGTATATGTGGGGAAAGATAACAAACTTTAAACCTGGAAGTATATTGAAATTATAATATCACAGCTTCAATAAACTTTGTAGATGGATGAGATGTTCTTCCAGCAGGTCTCTCCTATATACAGCATGATTAGGTGTAAAGAAAAAAGGTAGTTGTACTGATCCTGGTGAACTGAAGAGTGAAGAGTAAAGGGTCACTATTCATAAAAGTGACCTGCTACATTTTTTCTACATGTCAAGCACAACATACACATGCACACAGTGAAAGGGCTCTGTGTACAGGAGTATTGTGTATTAATACTCTGCTCAGAATTGTGCTGCCACAATGTGCTGGTCCCTGGTGGGAGGAAATTGACCTGCTTCAAAACAGTGAGACTATAATAACCTCAGATACAGTTGGGAGGAATGGGCTGATGATGGTCTCTCTTTCTCTCTCATACTCACACAGACACACACCCACACACAGGGTTCATTAAAAATGTATGCCAGGCTCTGGAGCTTGCAGTGGCCAGAGACACAGTTGAACCACAGAGACCTCGGTCTGCCACTAAGAAATGAAATCTGATGGACACACAGTGGAAGTTGTGGAAGGATTATCCCCCCCATTTCAATGCATCAGCTTCTGCATGACGGCAGAGTAAGCAACATGCTGAGTTTGAGTGCATGAATGTCTGAGAGAGAGAGGGAGAGAGGAAAAGGAGGAGGGAAGTCTTTCCACCTGGCTGTATCAGCACTGCTGCACAGAATTAAATAGCAGACTTAAGGGGGTGGATATTTGAGAGAGGCTGTGGCTATGGTGAGAAAGAATAGTCTGCAATCAATCTCTTTTTTTCTGTGTGGGAACCGGCCTGGGTGTACTGGTGGTGTCTGTTAACTCAGCTCTGTGTACTTAGATGGTGGAGGGGCTCCATTGTTGCGCCAGAGGTAAGGTGGTGAGGCCAGGCAGCCATGTAATCCAACTAAAAACAACCCCTCAACAGAAACACAAAGGAGTTTACTCAGACAAAGACTATGTGAACACAAAGAACAGAGGCAAACTTTTCTGCTCATTTGAGTAACCTTGAAAATGCAATAAACAGTTGTTTATATAATAAATATTGAGCAGATTTAAACCTCTGTGACCAAGCTTGCGTTGTCATGGCATTTTGATTTGTACTGTATAGTTAGTTGTATATATATATATATATAATAATATCATACATATTATATAAGGCTATTTAGTGTAATAATGCAATATATTAATATATATAATAATCAGTCCATTGTTTAATACTTAAGTATTTGATCCATCAAAGTGGAAAAGTGGTTGGATGCGCTCCCTCTGAGAGTAAGCCAAACAATGGGCAGAGCAGCCAGTGTTTGGTTTGGCTTTAATATGCTCAGCCATGAGCAGGTGGAATTTTCCACTTTGGAATGCAGAGGAGAGAAGGGGAGAGGGGTGAGGTTATAATCAGAGGAGTGAGGGTCGAAGAGTCACAGGTAGGGAGGCTAGGAAGCTAGGTAAGATAAAAGTAGGTAAGGATTAAGCTGAGTGCCCATACTCTGACTCATCACTGTGTCATCAACTCTCTTATGACAAGCACACAAATGATAGATTGTACGCACCTCACTGGTTCTGACGATGAGGCGGTACTGGTACTGGTCTTTCAGGTCTTTGGTGTCTTCCAGTTTCTCTCGGCGTACACTGACAGCCACAGGACCCAACTTATCATCCGTCCCAAAGTAGTCTGTGTGCTCTGACAAAGGACAGGGAGAGGCAGAGGATAGGTTAGAGTTTGTCCTGTGGACAAAATTAAATATAGCAAAAAGCAGCCAACATTACATTTTTAATGTGGCATTTAAACACAACCAGCTGTACAGAATCTCTCCTAAATAAAATCAAGACTTGAACTTGAACTGAAAATGTTCTGATTTAAATCAGCAAATATGCAAATAGGAGTCCAAGTCAATCAAGGGATTTCAATACAGACCAACGTCAAAAACAAAACCTGAAGTTTGCAACATAACATTAATAAAAAAGACAATGACATGTTATGCAGTAATCAATACTCAGGTAACAGAAGCAAAATTGATTAGACAGGCATGAAAGTCTCAGTGGGAATTGCTCTTTAGGAAAGACACACGACAGGATTGTTTACATTTTGCTGATGTGTCACAGAGCTTATTAGTTTTAATATTTTGTGGCTTATTAGCATTGTTGTCATAACACAACATAGTCATCCATTAAAAGGCAGAGACATTAGCGATGTACTTCACAGGCACCGTGCACTGTATGTCTTCCTCTAAAGCTCTTCAGCGTTAGCCATGCTAATGCTAACACCGTAGACGGCGTGGGTGTCGAAACACAAATTCTCTAGACACCTGAGGAGGAAACTGGCTTGGTTAATATTCCTCCTCTTCCAAATCTGACCGACTGGAATGAACAGGGACAACAATGTTATGTGAATCTGTTCTCTTTACTTTTCCTCTGTACCATGTCTTGTGGTGAAAATGTCTTTTCACTGACGTTTCTCTGACATGCACACAGGGCACAGTACAACACACAAGTAGGAGCAGTCAGCTGGAAGCGAGCCAGCAAATGTACATACTGTATTTTGGAACAGTAAGCTTTATCTGTTGGGCTGCACACCTGTTTCTCTCTAAGACATGTACACATGTTGGCTTCTGCTCCTAGCATCATCTGTCACTAATTAGTGTGAGGTTTGCCAATGATTAGTTTCATACACTAAGTCTAAAGAGGTGATGTTGACAAGATATGTCCACATGCACACATACGTACAAGACATTACACAACACATTACACGCAGTACTACACACACATACTTCCGACACTTAAAGCCAGATGTAAAACAAAGCTGCACTGGGTGACCGTGTTCAGTGGTACATGTGATCATGCAGAAGGGCTGGTGGTGCGTCATCAGCTCAGGGTTTGCCAACAGTCCAGTGGCAGGTAAATATGTAATAAAAAAAAACCTCTGGGAACATTGCCCCCTTTGGCCACCTCTGCTCTGACCAGCTGGATATTAACAGACTAACAGATAAGACATACAATATCTATGCCTGTCTGATTCACACACAAATAGCAGTATAAATGGCATCAGCAGGTCTATAGAGGAGGTCAACTAACTATTGTTTTCCATTGTTGATAAAAACCAGAAAGTAAAGTATGATCTGCATATGTTACATCCTATTTTAGCAGTTACTTGATTGGTCAGTCTATAAAAAACAATATCATAAATCTCCAGAGCCAAAAAAGACATGTTTGTTTTGTATAACAAACACAAGTAAAATATATTCACTTTATGACAGTTTAAATAAAAAAAAGCAAATGGCGAGAACTTGCTACTGCTGACAAACGCTGATGATGACAGCAGCCCAACATTTATTTCTAAAAATTGTTAAATTTACTGTCTGATCATCAGGAATGTGTATCAGTGTTTCTGTGTGAGACTCTGTATTACCTTTTCCATGGAAGTAGTCTCTGTAGTATCTGGCCCCCAAGTCTACATGTTCTATGCTGTAGAGTTTCAGTCTGTCCAGTCTTGTAACCTGTTGCTCAATAGGCACCTCCAGCACTGAGACACTGGCGTTACTCCTTCTCAGCCACCCCCTACCTCCCTCACTTCCTCCATCTTCCCCTCGCTCTGCTGATGAGCTAAGGAAGCTGATGTTGCGCTCCCTGTGGCCCCCAGTCTCATTGAGGAAGTGTGGGCAGCATAGAAGCAGGTGGCTTGAGCTTTGAGTTCCATGAGGTCCGTCCAGAGGGTCCAGGCTCAGGGAGGGCGCCATGGAGGCAGGGTCTAGGCTCAGGGTAAGGTCTTCAATGCTGGAGTAGACTGGCTCATTCACACTAGGAGCAGAGGATCTGGAGACGGACAGGGATGCTGATGCAGCTGAAGCCCCCGTCGCAGTGTTCCTTCTCTGTGTGACATAGACGCGCTGAGCCGCTGCCTCATGGAGGTCAAACAGGATACTCTGAGCGTCAAAGTGGACAAAGCTCTTAGGGCACACCCATGGTTTGTAGGAAGCATCTGTTGAACCTCGCCCACAATCTTCATTACTCTCTCCTTTTCCTCCATCCAGCTCCCCTCTGCTGGAGCTTCGAAGTTTCCTAAACAACGAGGAGGTGCCCAGTGATGATTCTGTCCCACCACTTTTCTTCCTCACTCTCTCAGGTCCATCCTTCTTCCCTGTCCCTCTGTCATCTCCACCTACAGGACCAGGTGAGGGAGCAGAGGGAAGAGGTATGTTTGGTGGGGAGTCTGCAACGCGAAGCAGCTCCCCGAGGCGTACGGGTGCTGAACTACGCTGGTCAGGCCTCTCTTGGTGGAACTGACTGAGCATGTCAAAGAAGCTTTGCTCAGGAATGCCTTGGATGTCGATAGAGGATGTGCTGCCGTACTCTCTAAAAAGGTTCCCCATCCCGCCACCTCCACGCACCTCCACCTCAAAGTGAAAAGGGGAGAAGTTTTTCAGTTGTGTGGATTGCAAACACACAGTAACAATGGCAAAAAAGAGATCCCACTTTTTCATCGTATCATGCCCATACAAGGTCTCAAATAATAAAAATCACTTATTTCTGAGTGACTGTACGGCTGGCTGTCAAGCCAACAATCATGAAGCAGGTTGACAGTCACCAAAACAGAAGACTGCATGACTTCACTCAGCGTGGTATGTAATAATTTAATATGAACAACAACCAAACTAGAGCTAAAACATGACACAAGATTGGAAAAACAAACTACGTCTGTGAAATTTACCACAAGACTTACCTCATTCTCATCCTGTTCACTTAGCGTCACTTCACTGTTGGAGCGCTGTCTCAACGGTGGGAACACTCTCAGGCTCAAAGGTGAACCTCTTTCACCTCCAAACCCGGCTATCCTGAAGTCTACATCTCTTGACCTTCGCCGTGGCAACCTGGCAACTCCTCCCCTCACCAACCCCACGTCAGATGACAAAACTGATGATGAAACTGAAGTGGAGCAGTCATCTCCATAGTGATTACTGCCAATCTGCCCATTTTCAAGCAGTGACTCCCGGGACTGTGCACGGCGTGGAGACCACTGTGCAATCCGTGCCTGAACGCCCATTTTTGGCACAGATATGCGTGGCTGGATGGCAGGGTCTGTGGGGGTGGGGGCTGGATGGCCATTGGGTGTGTGACGAAATGGAGTGTGCTGTTGCAACCCCCCTCCTCCATCCAGAAGGTCTGAGGAGGTGCAAGTGACCCCTCTGTCTCTGTAGTTGTTCATGGCGCCCCAGGAGAGCTCAGGGCTGAGGGGTAGGGAGGTGGCATCCCATGTCAGGAGGGGTGCTTGGGAAGAGGGAGAGCAGGGGCCCCACACACACTCTGCTGACTGTGCTACGGCCTCTCACTGCCCAAAACATTGCTTTAAACTGGCAAGGTGGAAAGGACTTCACTGGCCCATGATGGACCAGACTCCGACTCAGTTTCCTTATACTTGGATTATTTTTAGTCTGAGGAAAGAAAGAAAAAGAAACAAGGAAAACAATCAATTCAACATATCAGATTAAGACAACTGTCACAAATCTCAAACCAAGGGAAATTAGATTTGAAATACTGGAACAATTTAAATTGTAAGAGCCTGTGAGACCACAGTTTTTTCTTGACAGGCCAAGTGTGTGTGTGTGTGTTTGTGTGTGTGTGTATCAACTGTAGGAGCCACATTTGACAATGACAACCTCATACTACACTACACTGCCACATGGATGCATGATGTATGTATAGCCACTACTTTTGTACACAGAGAGAGAGTAGAAGTCAGAGCACACCCACAAAAACCCCGACCACACAGAGGACAGAAGGAAAAGGAGACAGAAACAGGAATTGTCGGCCTACGGAGCAAGACAGTTTTTGACACGATTAACCTGCGCAATCTACCAAATCCACCAGAGCGAGTCACTTCAATGGACATAAGCAGAATCTTAAGTTCTTGTCGTTGTCAAGCTTATTGCTAGGAAGGCTATACAAAAGTAGTGGTAATTGTGGTAATTGATGAATGAAAATTGGATAAGAAAAATTGGATTGAACAAATATTGCCGCTACAGTAACTATATAATAGTGGGAGAGAGATAGAGAGAGCGAGAGGGAGAGAGGGGGTATGACAGAGGATCTCTTCTATTGAGGCTAATCTTCAGGAGGCTGACAAGAGAATTTATTATCACACACAACGTGCTCTCACGTGTCCACACAGACAGTACAACCACAGAATATGAGAGCTGTGGTTATCACCTAAGTTATGGTGTAACTTAGCTTGTGTGATTTTGCTGTCCTGTAGTTACGGATTTCTATTTGGTGGAGACACAGAAAAGAACATTTCTGCTGGTTTGAGACTCATCTATTTATTCATTTCATTCATGCTTGGTTGCGATTTTCATTGGTTCAAGCTTTCTGTATTTTAAGTGCGTTTTACATACACAAAAGCCTTTATTATGGCAATCAGTGTCTTTGGCCCCAAGACTGCATTACTCATACCCTCATAGACACACCATCAACAACACTTATTCACAACAAATAAAATCCCCACATCATACAGCTGTAAAACTGTATCATGTCTTTGTGTATGGAAAACCACAGACACTTCCCTTTCAAACACTCCCACTCTGATCACGCTTTCTGATGGTCTTTGCTCTTCCGGAGAGCTGTCCTGTGATCTACTATCAGACCCAATCCCAGATTATCCAGCCGCAGCTGCAAGAGCTGCCTGCAGAATGGCTTCATTATGTGTTTGAGCTGCCTGAGCGAGGCAGAGATGAGAGAGGCAATGGAGTCCTTGTGGTTTGTTCTTTATCAGTGACTTCTTTCACCACATATTCCATCAGAATGAAACATACATAAGTTTAATAGACAATTACAATAGGTGGGTTTCCCTGTGAGAAATGTGACATGTGGTGTTTCTCCAAACATCAGTAGAACAAGACTGTCGACAGCCATGCTTAAGGTTCTGTCTTGTTGTACTACTTCACGGTCTAGCTTTGAGCTAAATACGAACATCAGCATGTTAACACAATCACAGTCACAATGACATATATATATATGCATATGTGCAATAATCAGTGCAGAGTGCAAATGACGCTGATAGGAATGAATCATTTTACATTTTGGTATATCTACCATTTAAAATTTACCTGATAATACTTCTAATTGCCTAATGAATTCCAGTACAATATTCTCTCTCCTTTCAACTCAGGTTTTGGTCTCTACTTAATTTGGCAGACACAACCAACTTTAGAGCAGACTCCAGATGAGAACAGAAATCTAATGTCTTTAAGTTACTCACATGTAGTAATTAACTAGCTCTGGGATTTTGCCAGTGATGCTCTTCCCTCTCCCTCCACACCCACACCAACATGCCCTGTGTGATGCAGGCTTGGCCCATGCACCACAAACACATGCATAGGCTGGTAATTACACTTCCTAGATTGTTGTAATGACAGAGTTAGCGCAGCTTCCAGAAGAATGAGTGTACTCGATGTGGAGGAGGTGCTGCTACTTGCTGCTGCTACTTGCTGCTATGCCACAGCGATGTTTACAGACCTGGGATCAGGGTGGAGTGTAACTGAGAGATTTTCACAAAACTTAAAAACAGAGATGAGGAGGGACATCATCTCTGTTGGGCTACGTTTCTGTTTCTGACAGTGCCAAACGGAACACAGTCTAGTTATATCTGCAGCGGAGTTACTGGCAGCCAGCACAAGTCATACAAAAATGTACATAGAGTACATAGACCAAAGGCTACAAAGCTACAATAACCGTCTAAGCAATAATTAAAATGGAACTATATAACTGTGTATCCAGAGGAAAAATGACTGCTTAAATGTAGCCAACACTGACATAAATAGTACACCAGTATAGATAGGAGAATCACTGCATTGAACAATAATTATGTCAGTACAAAGTTCTTTTGAAACTTGACTTGAAAAAGCCTCAGAGCAAATTTAAGTCCAATTTATAGACTAACCACTGTCCACTATGTCAACAACAAACTTCTACAGGAAACTCTGAAAACAACACTGACATGTCAGAACACTGGACTGGAAGGAAACACACAGCCAAACCCCTCTGACTCTGGTCTATATCGGGCTTGTAAGTGTGTTTGTTTTATCTGGAGGAGACATCTCCCCCTCTCAGACTGGGACTTTACTAGGATGCAACTCTCCATGTCGCCCTGCTTTCCTCTCCACTCACTTTCCTCCACAGTATTTTTCTGAAGTCCCCCGGCCTTGCTGTCATTGTCTCCACTGATTTCCGCCTACTTTGTTTTGCTGAATCCCGATGATGTAGCTAACGTCACTTCCATCTGCCTGTTTGTCTATGAGACTGCTGTCCCAAGACACTGAAACTGGTCAAGAGGAGGAGGAGTAAGATGAGGTGAAGGAAGACCAGAGGTTAGGGTGGAGAGAGCAAGTCTCATTTAGCATGCACGCACACAGTCAGACATCTGCTGAACAAGTCCAATGAATCGCTCACTGCAGCATCAAAAATTGCAGCCATCATCATCACAATTCATTTTAATTATTTACTGGTTTATCTGTGTGAGACAAATCACATGACTGTTGATGAATGTTGATGTTGATAATGTTAAAACAAATGTATATATTATGATTGAAATGCAAAAAAAATCCTACTATATGCTTTTTAATTTTGTAAAAATGTATATCAAAAACGTGATTTTTGGCCAAATCAGCTAATTAAATACCTGACAAATCTTCCACCATAAACAATGGTCTGATTAAGAATTAAACTGCACGTCCACAAAATCAGATGTATACATAATAACACAAGGGTAAGTGCAAATGTGATGTTACGCTGCCTTTAGCTGGCAGGTAAAACAGGTGCAGTGAGGTTGATGTCACAGTGCACACGAGACAGCTTTGGTTTTTTTGATTTGTAAAAAAAAAGACAAAGTTCATTAGTTCAATGTTCAATGCTATACAGTCAATTTGTGAGGAGTAAAACTAAGAAATTAAAGGGACTTAAGTTTTACTTGAGTAGAGTTGTATATTTGATAAATAAAAGGTACAAGTAATTTATTAATTAATCTATTCATCTAAAATCTCACTGTGATTTTTTATAAATTGGTCTGCACATGTACCGTATTGATGTTATATAACCTTTTGTATTTCACATTGTAGGAACAGAATGTATGTTACTGCAGAGCAGCTGCAATCGGTTCCACGCTCATCAGATCATCAACACAGACATGTCTATTGTTTGACAGTAGTCTGAACAAAGATGCCTGAGGCACTCTATCTGGATAGTAAACACGTTTGCATCAACACAGTATGGTTTGCACACAAACAGAGCTGAAAACATCACTTTTGCCTCTACAAAAACTGATGTCCTCATAATATCAGCTCAAATACTGAACCAGGAGTAATGTGCATAAAATCAGCTGAACCTCTACTGACAGCAGCGTGCAACCACAAGTTTCTGTGCTACGAGCATTTATCGCCATCAACCTGTCTTCATTACCATCTATGCCCAGCTTTCAGCTCGTTGTTGAGCACAGATTGATGGAAACACAGGAAGAGTCAAGGCAAAGCAAAGGGGGCTGTGCATTAGAGGTCGAGGGGCCTGAAAACAATGGGGGAGGGCTCTTCAAGTACAAGTGGGACACAAGGAGAGGGTGAAGTGGGGCCAGAGGAGGGGGCCGGTGGGAATTAGCAGACATAATGTCCAGAGGGAGAGACCCATTACTGTCTGAAAAATACATTTCCGATCAATACCGATCAGTCAGCTTCCACTTATCCTGCCACAGCAAGCACAATAACAGTCTTAAACAGAGGGGGGCAGCAGCTGTGGAAAAGGGTCAATGATCGTGCAAGCGACTGTTTTTTTTAACACAAAAGCATAAATCCTTAACAAAGTCAGCAGCATCAGCTGGATGTAAGTCACAGACTTCAATCTACTGTTCAGAAAATGAAATTAAAGTATTTGTGAAAACTTCCCAACCATTGCAAAGTAGAGTTTGCGCCACAGCCTTGGGCCTCAGCTTGTCTTATTTCAGGCGCTGTATGCAGCTATTATCACACAGAGTTCAAGGACACCTATTTTACCAAGGTCACGCTGAAAGCACCTACACACGTAAAGCTTTATCTATTAAGTAAAACTGCAATCGAAATAATCCGCAGCTTAGCTGATGATGAAAATCATTCCTTGCTGTCTGACACAAAGAAAACAAAAAATTTTGAATGAAGGCAAATACATAAAACAACAATAAGAACTGAATGAATAATATTTACACAAGGTACCTACATTTACTATTAGTTACAGGTTGATAGAATTTGTATGCATAATAGTTCATTTGTCTCCAAGGCATTTTTATTTAATTATAAAACCCGAATTATTACATATTGTCATTTTTTATCTGTATATTACCTCCCACCAGATGAGTGCCCAAGTCAAAACCACAAATGACATAAGTAATGTGGTCAGAAGCTCAACAACAGCAGTGGAGGGAGTTGTAAACCACACGCACACCACAAAACTACAATCTCGCAAACTGCCACCAGGGTTGTGTCATCCCCTTTGTGACACAAATTTCAGAAGGCTGGTATCAGTGGCATTGCTACTAATCCTGAAGAGCCTGTACAGTATATGAGCCATTCATTCTTTATTTTTGTCTGGCCATTAAGTCCTTGCAGGCATTATGTCAAAACAACAATCTCTTTATAATCTTTCTATCATGGCAGTGTACCTCAAGAGAACCAATTTCCTTCTCAGTAAGTATTAAAGTCACCTTTAATTTCACATTAAAACTGAAAAGTTAAAAGTTAAATATTACTGATAATGCACAGGTTGATAAAGACTACATCTCAATCCAGTGTTCATGCATGTATTTTTAAACATGTTATGGTTAGTTAATTAGTACAAATGCTGCAGGAAAGGGAGGGAACCCCCTGCACAGAGGGGTGGGCAGCCCCATTCACATTACAACACTCAGGGGTGGGGACTGCCACACTTTCATCCCTTTCACATCTCAGCTCCTCTGCATGATTTCCCCTGTGACGCTCGTTGCCTTATCTCATTCAAACTAAAATGGGGCATTAGATATGCTGACAAAAAAGAGCACAGGTTAAAGACAAACATCTTTCCTGCTGTGAAAAGGACAAGGACTGAATGGGCGCCACAAAATCAGAGGTCAAAAACATGGACTATAGATACCCTAATAGATACTGAGATAATCCTTATACGAAGTAATTTAAAATCTGACTTTTTAAACTTCTGTAAGGCTAGAGTGAAGTTGGCTACATAAGTGGAAAATACAGCGATTAAATCATATGCAACATACAGCTTCTTTCACCAAAAACTGCTTGGAAATGCTGCTGTAGCTGTTTGATCGCTATGCTGGTGCTGGTTGCCATAGGAACGGGAAGGTGCACCAACAAGATGATGTACGATGTAGGCGGTGGGCCGCAGGCAATCAGGACACAACCTGAGAGCAGTGCAGTACATAATAATACACAGCACAGTCATCCACATATCATGGCCAACAGTTGGTCATTCTGCATCCTGGCTTGTCCTTCACGACCAATTCTTATCTCAATTACAGCATGTCAAGCTCTTTAAAAGCTGCTACAGTAGATCATTCTATTTTGTCATTTTAAATGTTCATCTATGAAATTTTCAGTCATCCTCAGATGTGCCCCTTTGCTCAGTTAAATAGGACTCCCTTTGCTCAGCCTCTGCAGTCGTCTCTCAACCCCGTGCCATCAAAGCAAGACTGAATGAATGCGCCCCAAACCCTAAAGACATAAAAAAGAGCTTAGGGCTATAAAAGTGCACCCATCAGCAGACTTCCAGCATCTGTTACTTATTTTGTTTTTCCATACCATACTTCAGTCTAGTAAATTCCTTACATTTCTATAGATGGTCATCTTAGACACTATTTGTGCTGAAATAACCAGTCAAATTCCAAAATCAGCTTGATGAAGAGGCTTCTCATTTATATTGTGCAGAGACTGACCTGAGTGACAGAGTAAGTAAAGAGGATTAGCAGAATAGTTTAAATGGTGACGCTGACTGAACAGCTAGAAATTTATTGGTGAGGCAATGACAAAAGCCCCCTCTGCCCTTCCCAAATAACAACTTTTCAAGTATCTAAGAAAAGGCCTCAAATCAGTGTTGCCAAGACTGACAATATGAAGAGTAGCTGTACATGTTCTGGCCATACATTTGTGTCTGTTCATGTTATGTACTTGAATACATGGGCTGAAATATTTAGTCAAGTGAAAGAAAATCAATCTGCAACTATTTTCATGAATAATAGTTCACAATCATTTGTAAGCACAATAAACAACTCATATTTTGATACACAGTAACAGGTATTTATCACCTTTTTATTGTCACTTTATATTCTAAACAATTAGGAAATAACATAAGAGTTTCAGCCCCAATAAATACCTAGTGTAATGTGATACAGGTCTCTAGCAGTGTCCTAGACTGATGTTAGAATGACCTCTTACTGAGCCTGAGCCTCCAAGCGTACTACACATCACACACTGAAAAACTCCATCCATCCCCACAGACATTTTCTCACACCCAGCCATTTGTCTAGCTCATGAAGACAAATCACCTGGCATCAGGTGGCTGCCGGCACACATCCATGATTACCATCTAGATTTTGTCAGCAAACTGCTACCTGTTGCAGCTACTGTCAAGCAAACTGCATTCTTGTGTGGTGACAAAAGACCAGCTGAAATGAACAGCCTCACCTTTTCTTTGTTCCAAACTGAGGCCAGGAAGCACATTTACAACATGAAGGGAACAGTGTGCACACAATACTTGAAGATATTAGCCAGGACTTTATTGTTGATGTTTCACAAAAAGGACCATCTTAATATTATTCACAAGCACATAATAATTTTAACCACACAAACAGTATAGAGATAGAGTATATTAAACAAACATAAATAAGCAAGTAAAAAGTGTGCCAAGCTACATGGACTAAGCCCTTGTTGTCTGAACAGCCCCTGCAGAAACCCTCAATGAATAAGAACTACATATAAAGGATGGATGGACATTACTTGATCTATGCAGAATTTAATTTGGTTTAAGATACACAAATATCAGTATTATATGTTATTTCAGTCCTGTGTTCAGAGAAAACACAAAAATAAAGGCCGTTATTTGATCGTCTTTTTGTATAAAAAGTGACAGCTCTACATGGACACTTCTTCCTGTTAGACGTTACAGAGAGAATTGTAAAAAGAAATATGATCTTGCCATATACAGAGGCAGCTGCGTAAGCATGCCTGCCGTTAAACTATATTACTGGCACATGCTTTTGTAATTGGAGGTAACGATGGATTCATGTCTGTGCACCTCTGTGCACATCTGCCACATACAATCTGTCCAACACAATACTGATTGGCTGATATTTGTCTTTTGTACTTGATTAGTAACTGGTGATCCTGTTTCCACAAACTCACATTAAGTGAGAGGACTGGACAGGAGAGACAAACTTTCTCAAATTAGTTTGAGAAAAACTGACGATCATAAAGCTGTGCAGGTAACACTGCAAAGAGCTGTGCAATTTAGCAATTTAAGATTAAATTATGTACAGGCAAAGGTCTTGTATGGATCCTTTTTGTACAGATAGCATCAAATACTGACAAAATTTGATTTGTTTACTTAATACAGCCTTATTAAGTAAGGCTGTATTATGTATTATGTATGTTGAGATTAAAAAATCTCATCATTTCCTAGAAATTCGTAAATTTCGTAAAAGTTAACTGGTATATTTACAAAACTTTGGCCAACACTGTTTACTGTTTATACCCTGTAAAATATAAAATAAGTAAAATATGCAATGTATAGAAAATGTATAGAATGTTTTTCCAGTCTGCCATGCATGATCTACGCACAAAGGAAGCAGTGGCAGGACTGTGTACACACACACACAGATACACACATATAGATCTATATCTATATATACTGTATCGATCTAAATATATCTGTGTGTGTGTGTATGTGTGTGTGTGTGTGTGTGTCGTGCAAGCTGCTGGTTATTTCAAGGTTCTTCCTGTAACCGAATCAGAGCAGTGACAGACTAATGAGGCTAAATGATGATGAGGCTTCAGGAAGAGAAAGCCTCCAGCAGGGAAAAGAGAAGATGTGTCAAACAGCTGGAGGGAGTGTGTGCTTTCCTCCGGAAGATATACTTCTATAGAAACACTCCATGTGGCAAAAAAGAGCTATTTGTTTCATCTCCAATATTGAGTGGGAGCAAAAGTTAGAAATGCTCTGTGATACAAAAAAGTCATGTGCTGATGATCATGTGTTCATTATTGATCCCCAAAGTGGAAATTCCCTCCATCAAGGGAGGTCAGGAGATGGGGTTATGACATGGACACATGTCTGGTCCCATGTCCATGAACTATCTCTAAGAAATACATACTGTGTTGGTATAGACTACTGGTCTAACCAGACGTGGGCACCCCTCCCCACCCCCCTTGCCCCCCAATCAAACTCCCAGCCAAGCAACCCTCTTAAGAATCTACCTCACTATTTCCAGTGACCGGATCAGCGAGGGTCAAGCATGGGTTAAGCTTCAATCAAAAAAGCACATTCCAAGCACCTCACTAAAAACAGATTATTCAATAATTGCAGGCACAGAAATGAGGCAAATGGGTATTTAATGCTAAGAACAGAACCTGGCAACATTAAGGAATTACTTAAGAAAAAGAAACAGACCACTGTGGCACAGTGGTATATCTTCACTTAACTATTACTACCTACTGTTTTGTAGGTCAGGTGCAGAGATATACTGATTATTATCCACCATCGTGGAAACTGTTGGCTAATTTCTTTGATCACTGTTGCTGACAACATGCTGCTTAACTTTAACCGTAATGTCATCTTGCGCTCAGCTAAAACCCTTTAAACATGATGAAGATCACAGTACCTCAAGTGACATTCCCATCAGCATGATTTTTTCATGACTGACAGTGCTCTAAACTTTTCTGCAAAACTCCTCATCATGCATTGGCATGCATGTATGCGCACACGCGTGTGTGTAGTGTACAAAGAAGGGCTCTGACACAAATCCAGTCAGTCTTTCTTTGTCCCCCTTTCTTTTTCACAAGGCTTCTCACTTCTTCTGATTTCTCCCCTGAATGGTGTCATTCATGACACTGAAAGGAGGTGTAGTTAGGACCTAACTCAATGAGGTCCCAAAAGAATAAATGAGCCCTCAGAGACAAACCCTACTGCTGTAGATCATTTTTCACCTCTGTCACTGTTGGCTCTGTCAGGGGATCAATGTTTGTTCTTACAAAAAAAAGTCCCTATATTTTAAAATCCAAATACTAATGATGTGATTTATGAGCAAGTCTCAAGCTTTGAAAACTGCAAGTGCAGCTGCTTCCACCTGCCATGTACATAGCTGAATGGCCTAGATAAGCTCAGCTGGTGG
Organism: Trinectes maculatus; assembly: GCA_016785345.1. Taxonomy (NCBI): domain Eukaryota; kingdom Metazoa; phylum Chordata; class Actinopteri; order Pleuronectiformes; family Achiridae; genus Trinectes; species Trinectes maculatus. The sequence continues at coordinate 192,515 of JAFBJQ010001958.1, forward strand.
ACAGAGTGTGGCGGGGCAGCGAGATAGCGGTCAGAGATAGAAATATCTATCTATCTATCTAAATTGACTATGAAAATACCATACCTTTCTTTATGTGATACAAAAAAGTCTATAAGACACTGTTTTATAAGACAATACTGAACGTCAATGAATAATAGCTACATTTCTGTGGCTTCAATTTCCCCTATTGGGCATGACAGGGCCATTGGAAAGTACCTGGACAAAACAATGACCTCAAAAGACTTTCATGTGGAGTATTCATCATTCGTAGAGAAATCAGGGTACTTTTGGCATGTCCATCCATGTCTAAGCAGTGTCATGTAAACATGTTGAAACAGCCCAAATCCACAACCCCCAAACAAAGCTACTGGCTGCTTGAACTCCTGGCAAAACAGGAAATACAACTTCATTGCTGCAGCTTGTACGACAGAGCAAAGATGACTTTAAACAAACCAGGCAATCAAGTTTTCTACGGCATGAGTCACTGCACACCTCGGAGAACAAAGGGTAGCAAGTCTTTTTCGAATCAGAACAACAGCATTTTGGCATACATGCAAACATCAAAATACCCGTTCTGCCTTAAAACAAACAGAAACTGCTGGAGAAATAGACATTTGAAGTCAGTAAAAACATATTGGAAACAAAACTAAAACTCCCCTGCCCAGAGAGGTGGGAAAAGCTCAGTGGTTCAGCACCCATCAAAGCTGTGGCAAGTCTTGTTAAGGAGACGAGCCGCATGTTTTGCAGAGAAACACACTTTTACCCCCAGTCCATTCTGTTCATTAATATCGCCATATCTCTCTTTTCTGTGATTTCTCTCTGCAGGTTTTCCTGGCAGCCACCTCCTACTCTTCCTCATATTTCTTTTGTGTCATTCTCGCCACTCTTCCCACCTGTGCATTACTGTTCATTACGCTTTCTGCCAGATGGACAGATCTGATGGAGAGAGAGGGAAAGAAGTTGGTGACAAACAGCACAGCCTCTACTTCTCACTGGGTGGCCTGTGTCCAAGATGTTTGCTGATGGCATATCGCAACAGCAGCTCACAGTGCATAAGCAACAAACACATGTGTGTGTGTGTGTGTGTGTGTGTGCGTGCGTGCGTGCGTGCGTGCGTGCGTGCGTGCGTGCGCGCAACACACACACACACACACACAAATGCATCTAATGAAGCTTCAGCCACCCACTAACTACTGGGTGCTGTGGTTTTGCCCTGATGCTTTTTATAAACAGACCTAGAGAACATGGGGAACAGGTGTTGTACAGTACACACTGACTGGCAGTTGTAGGAAGTATAACACTGACAGAATAGAAACGCTGTACCTGTCGGTCCCGATCCCCTTCCCTTTAAGTAATCTGGCAGACCATTTTATTTTGTTCCCTCACCAGTGGCTAAACACTTTCAAAGACAAATATTGACTGAGGGCTGGCTTTGGTCCTTCTCTGTGCTCAAACAAATCACCTTGGACTAAGGCTGAAAATCATGATGTACACAACCACAACCCCGCCCAACCCCTTTTGGTAAAAAAAGTTCCATACTTCTTAGGGAAAAAGGCTAAAACAGTGATTCAGACAATGACTAGTTGGAACAAGCTTGTTTCTGATTCCTGATAAGCTGCCACCAGCTTGTCTGGAGTTCAGGATCTCTGAGATGTCAAGCTAAACCACAACTTCTGTTGCAAGGGAACTCCTAGATTCTGAAACTGTGTCTGCAATGCTGAAGGCTGTTTAAATGACTAACAGACCAATACCTTATATATATCACCTTATAATCAAGAGGCAGCTATCAGCTGATCAAGGTTTTTATAAAACAGCCTGCATGTCACAAGGAACCCAGATGGTTTAAAGTCTATCTGCTCAGCCCCTCCTTCTGAGTACAGTGGCCTCTACTGAGCCATCTGTTTACCCAGCCAGACTGTGCCAGGCCAGCCTAACCCAGGCCCTGCCCTACAGCCACAAAGTAGGCCTGCTTCTTCAGAGATGCAGAGGGTTACTTCGTGATATAATGTGTATTCCCCTTTTCAATCTGCCTGCCATGAGTTACCAAGTAACCAGGCACACAATAACCAACACGATAACGCGTTTCAAATCCATTTCACAAGATGTGAAAAAAAATCTGCTGTGCTTATAGATAATATATATTAAACTTTTATACAGAAGTAAAACTGATTAACTCTCACCTGTAAAGAGCAATTGTGCAATAATAACGTGGTGTTATTTCCAGAGATAACGCAGTCTTAATGGGACAAAGATCTTTTATAAGACTGTAAACAAGTTTTTTATGGATGCCTAAACTGTTTCAAGCATCTGTGCAGTGTTAGACCACATACCACTGTTCTTCCAGCTACTTTTTAAGGAGCGTTCCTTTATCTGTTAGCAGCACAGACCTGACTAAAACCTGCATAATAACAGCACACAAGTAGATTACTTATTGTGTGACATCATTGTCCTTCCTAAGCATACACATAGAAACCAGTTATCAGTTTTACTGTTGTGGATGATTGGTGTATATCTGATACCCTGTATAAAAAGCCCAGTTTGTTTACCATCTCCACCCAGCACCAGGCCAATCCCTTCATGCAATCAAACAACTCTCCCTTTCAGCAATAGAATCAGCTTTTGTTAATTATAAATCTCACTTTGTCCCCTAAAGGGGTGCGGGGGGTAGGGAGTGCTAAGATGATATGTCGTAGATGAGAAGAGAAAACGTAAAAAGAGATTTAAATCACTGAGATTTAAAACATTGATTTAAAGCAGATCCGAGATAAGAGGGGTGACAAACACAAAAGAGACACAAAAGGACAGAGTCTGTTTAGGGAAAACGGGGATAAATTAAAGAGCAACTGAGGAAGCATGGCTGACCTCGTTTCTGCCATGAATCTGCTTGAAGGAGGGGGAGTCCTGACATAAACCTACAGTGACAGCATTGCTGCTCCAGCAACAAAACCCACCAGTGAATCAGCCTTCACTCACTCCTGCTCCAACCTCCTCCTCTTCGACTTGCACAAAAGAGAAAACTTGCTGAAAATCTGCTGAATTAATCCATAATATTTGGATATAAACGGCATCGGTACATTGGGATCATTCAGCTACACGAAAAGCATTGTGCACAATTTGGCTTCATGAATAAAATTTCAACATTTTACAGTGCAAACCATTTATGCGTGTAAAAAGGGAGAGATGGCATTAAAGAATGCTAGGAATGTGATACTATGAGCCCGTATTATTAAGCGCCGTAGCCAAGCATTGTGTGGAGAAAACAGGCGTGTGATCCTGGAAGTAAACTAGGGAAGGATGAACTTGCTGGAGATCAAACTAGAATGTAGTCTAGCCCCTGGGCAGAGGCCAGCCCAGCACAGACCAGTCTGGAGGGGGGCAAATAAACATGCCTGCCTGGCTGGCTGTGAGCAGAGTAAAGGCCAAGAGGGAGGCTCACTCCAAACCACAGCAGGCCCGCTTCATTGATGTGTTTATGACCAGGAAACAGCCTGACAACATACGTACATATACAAGTCTTTCAAACTCCCTGCCAGATAGACCGATGCACAGTCATATTAGTTCTCTTAAAAGACAAATAAAAATATAATGCAGGTATAAGAAACAAAAACTAAGGGAGGTTAAAAGAAAACTCTGCATATAACATTTCAGAGCAGTAAGACCGGCAACAAACCATCAGCTCACTTTGAGAAGAGGATTAAGAGCACTAAGCTCACCACTTTGGCAGGAGACCTTGAGTTGGTGTGGTAAGTGGGTTAAAGCACACCCCAAGTCTCATAATCGCTCTGCCTCCTCCTCCTCCTCCTTTTCGTCCCACCTTCTCTTTCTGTCTGCCAACACCAGTAAAGAGGAGATTTCAAATTCCACAGAATACTGCACTTGGAGGTGCCCAGTTTAAATCTGATCAACTTTAAAAACATAACTTCATCTGGATTCAGCCATCTATCAGAATAATGTTGAGGACAATAGCTGAGACTTTCTCTCCTGGGGGAGTACTCTTCTTCTCAGACCAACTATTATATGTGTTTTGCACCCCACCCACCCCCCCACCCCAATGTGAAACTTCACATCTGTGTGACTTCTTTTTAACAATCTGTGTGAAATTGACAAAATAATACATCTGGAGTCAACTCTGAACCCTATCTGACACTTGGAATCACACATACAAACACATACACCCCCTCGCTTCTGGTACAAGGTCACAAACCAGACACTACGGTAATATGAGTCTATGGTGAAGCTATAGTGTTTCAGCACCGCTGCATGCTAGCACAGTCCCAGGCAACCAGAGAGTCCAGGCACTATTTGCCCACAGGACTTTGACTAGTGAGAGCAAATAAAGTACAGTCAGTCCATTGAGACTGAACTGAAACTCAGAGCTACAGAAAATACTGTACAAACCAATGCTGTGAGAAAAGACAAACAGAATGCAGCTAGTGAGCAGGGGAAAACAAACTAGAGCAAACAGCCGTGGATGTAACCTCAGAGGTAACTTACTACAGTATGTTTGTAAAATGTATGTGTATTTGTATATGTTATTAAAACCGTTAAAAGCTCTCAGAAATGGTGCTTTGGGTTTCTTTTAGGAGCATTTAGTAGCATTAGCTAAGATTAAGCCTCCTAATATAAGTCTGATGCTACTGCCTTTATGTCTACGATTGCCAGAAACCTGACCCTGTGTAAGTTGCAGAATGAAGCAACACCCACCAATACTTGTTTGGTAAGAAATCAAACACGTTTTTTTCCCCGTGTTAGATTCACTACAGCAGCGTTTCACCACCTTTACTGAGAACTGTGAGTTGGAGTGAATAATTCATGATAAATATTTGTCTAGACATAACTTTATTATACTTATTTGCTTTCCACTTTTTTGCATCTGTGGGTTTGTTATATTCAATATTTTGCTGTGCTGAAAATGTGTAAGGTGATCATTTCAAGGAAAATGTAAAAACAACTGTTTTTACACACACACACCTCACCCACATGAGCAGCAGATGGTGAGCACGGGAGAACACAGTTCAGAAAATATAATAAAGAGTTTGTTTGACTAAACATAAGGCGTGGTTCCTTCTATGTCATAGTAGCAGTGAGTTTGCACGTGTGTATATTTCTCTGTGTGATGAATCTGAACATCTATCAGCCCCTTCCCCTTCCCACATTTCACCTTATATTTCAACTTGGGGGGATGAAGAAGAGTTTCACATACTGACAGAGATCTCAGCCTCTTCAAACTATCCCAGGCATCTGGACTGACAGAACCATCTCTGAAATGGCGTTTAGCCAGTAATGGCAGCTGATCGGAAGGTGTGTCTATAACAAACAGCCAAACCGAAACTCTGACAAATAACACAAGATGAAACCGCAAAAGAGTTACTGCACTGCTGAATCAACATCATCCCTCCTCAAACTTTCCTGGGGTTAATTTAAAGCATGGCATGAATCTAGGGTGTGGTACTGCAGTCATACATGCACTCACACATGCATGTGCACCCACACTGAGCCCCACATGTGCTCACAAAAGGGAACATTGGCTTGCTTATTTTCCAGCTGCAGACAGCTGTGGTGTAGCTTGACAACAGAGAAGAGAATAATAAAAGAAAAGGGTAGGCAAAGGTATCTTGTCTGCTGAGTTCAGGTTCCTTTGCAAGAAAGCAAATTAATGTACTTCCCAAAATGCTGAACTATTAATTTGTAATTTGTGAAGGAAGGGAAAAAACCACAGCCTCAAGGCTCCCCATGAGGCCGCCAACATTCCTGTCAAAGTCAGACAAGGGAACCACTGGCAAAATAGCCCTCTGTAGACAACTGTTCATGTTAGTGTCTAAATGCACATCTCAGAAGATGCAACAATTTTATGGATGAAATGCGTTACTAATGCAGCCATGTGTGTTTTGCGATGAGACCACTGACAAGAGTTCATGACTGGGAGAGGATAGGGAGAAAGGCGAGATTGCCTAAGTGCAGGTCCAACACAGAGAAGGAGGTTATTGTAGGTGTTTGAGAGACTTTGGGCAACGAAGTGGGTCGAGCAAGTTACAGCCAGGTGCAGGACGACAGCAGTGACCCTCAGCACACATAAGCAGTCACCTGATAGCTGCAGTACAGTGGCAAAATGTCCACCATGTCCTACCTCTCTTTTGTTACATTTCTTAATCCTACTCATCACTGCAAGAGGAGATCTGCTCCATATACACACACTCTCCAGAGACAACCTCACAGTGTACAGTGTACACTGTATTTCCTCCTCCCTCTGAAAGGCTCACCTCTCTCCAGTACGGGACTGTATCACATATCTTCACTTACTTCCACCACGCTTTGTTTTCTTTCACTGGCTTTCCTTTTTTTGATTGTAGTTTTTTTTTCTCAGGTAAAGTTTGACACAAGCAAGCTGTCTAATCAGAACTCATAGAGAAAAAAAGCACAGGACAAATCAGGGAGGTGAAAGAGGAGAAGGAAACAAATGGATTCGCTTTCATCTACCAACAGACCTCCCTTTGAGCCTCTCCCTCCTCCCCAGACGGACCATTTCTCTCCCCTTGAGTTATCAGCGCATCCGTCGCCTTCTCTCCCACGATGATAACAGCCTCTGCTCTTGTGTAAAGCAACACCCAAACTTCTGTTACTTCCTTCTCCCCTTAACGGCTCTTTGGCCCGCTCCTATGGGACAGCTAACAATGCCGTCACTGTTGCACACACTACTGTAGCCTTGAAGCACATGCATTCGCTAAGACACACAAAACGAGGTTGGGAAAACAGCTGCTTTCCACTCAGACCACATTTGCAACGTAAATGCAAATTCCATTCATTTTAATTCATTTGTATAGAGCCAAACCACAACATACTGTACATCGTCAAGGAATCTTACATAGTAAATATGTCTTGTGCACCATTAAATCACCACTTATTCAATTTGCAACACTTTTCAAACACTTATTTAAAGGAGTAAATCAACTCAGAGCTGTGTCATAGACACACATGTGCACAACATTATCAACAGACAGACAGAAATGGCGAACACATTAATTTGCATACAGAGCAGGGAAGTGGTTGATCTGGTCACAAGAGGACACTTGGGATGCACATGGAGACGCATTTTAATGTCAGGTGTGCAGTGACGTACATACAGGAGAGCTGTCGTCTTGAGATGTCTTATAGATCTACACAGCAGTGCCCTGACTAAGCAACAACAAAAACACATTAGCATATGCCAGAGTCTCTCTGTACAGAGTAGACCACATGTGCTTGTGTGGAAATAGCCCGCTAAATAGCCTCCATCCCAGTATCAAATCTGATTTGGAAATGAGGCGGAAAAAAATGCACATTTGGATACAGTACCATTTAAAAGTGGGCCAAGAGGTATTCATGATATGACCACATGCATTACTCGATTAGCAGTGAAACAATGGCTCCATAGTGAGCAGTCATAGGAAGAGATCTGAGCTGTGAAGAGGCAGAGTGAGTGAGTGAGAGACCAAATGTATGCATGCTTGTCACATATACCACAGAAAGATGGAAAAAATAGAAACATTGACTTTTGATGTATTTTCATGAAATATTTTATATAAAAAGGCAGAAGAAAAAAATAACTAAAACCATCTTTAAAGTTCAACCATCCCCACCCACAACCACATGCATAAGGCTGTCTGTGTTTTAAAAAGGACATGCAGGTCACAGCAAAGCACACTGGAAAGGAGATCCGTGCAAGTGGATCTTCTCTCTTCCTGATAATATGCTCTTTTGAACATTTTTTCCCAGTGTGAAAATGATCTCATCTTTTCACGATTCTAACAATGTAAAAAAAAAAGTGATATCAGCTGCACGCTAGAGCTGGAAAGAATGTTTTTACTTATGTCCAGTGAATGGGTCATTCATTGTCGTGACTGATCTCTGCAGTCCATAAGGCCACTTCTCTCCCTGATGTCTCATGGCTGATTCATAGTAACATTCATCTCCACCACACACCCGCAGCCTACTCAGTACTCACTCACTTCCTGTCCAAGCCTGACCTCCAACAGGCAGCACAGAGAGAGTCAACAATCGCCTCCAAATAAAATACAGATGGAATTCCACATTATTGTTTTGGGGGCTACAAAGATGCTTTTATTGCTCCAGAGAGAGAGAAACAAAAAATGTGGTTGTCAACACATCTTTGTGATGTGGAATTGACTCACTCTTTAGATGTAGTGGCTCAAGTGTAGCCCGAGCATTACGACATTTTGCTGGTCCAGTCAGGACACTGACTGGGATCAAGTGTTTTCAAATGTCCTCCTTAATACTGTACATTTCATCACTGATTTCAAACACCCTCTTGTAACACATTTTTGCTGTACATCAACAAGTACATGAAAATTATGAAATTAATTTAAAATGAATAATTGTTGAAGAAAACAAATACAAAAAAATTTTGATTACTAAATCCTGGTGATTAAAATGACACAGACATAAGGAATGCAGCTAATGATGATCGTTATAGATTACTGTGCCAAATTTCTAATGAATTGATTAGTCTGTAAATACCAAAAAGTGGTGAAAAAAATATCCAACACAATTTCTCAGGGCCCAATGTCTCATCTAAAATGTCTTGTTTTGTCTCACCAGTAGTCGAAACCCAAACACATTCAGTTTACAATGAAACATGGAAAAAAATGCAAGACGTGTACCAGAAAGTTTTTACTTGACAATAAAACCTAAAACAATTATTAATTAATAACTGTTGTGTATCATTAATATTCTATGATGAAGCTGACTCACATCTGCAGTGAGCTGTAGATGTGAGTGATACAGAATCAGCTGTTTCTTAAATCCCGTCATGCAGGATTTCCTCTCTCTAGAACATTTCAGGAAACACACTCACACACCACCTGTTAAACTTATGCGTGACGCTTTAGCTAAGGAGGGAAAAGAAGCAGGTGTAAAAACAACATGCTCTCTCTCTCTCTCCCCGTTAAAGCAGCAGTCAACTTCAACTCCCGAGACAGAAAAAACAAAAAGGAATCAGAATAAAGACATTAGAGAAAAAAGGGGGCGGCTGCCCCACTCAGCTCCATGACAGTTCATGTTAGTGTCTGTGTATTTAAATGCTTTGGAAGTCTGTAGAACAAAGCCTGCTCCCCAGAGATTGAATGCATGATTTGTACTTCTATCATCAACAGTCTCTTAAAGCAGAGGAATAAAACACAATTTTACATCGTTGATTCTTTTGTTAGGTTTACAGTCAGTTATCACGGTGATTCCTATCTCTCATGGGCTTGGATCCTGTGCGGCTCTATTTCTGAAAACACAGATCCAAATATAAAAGTTTAAACCCATCAACTTACAGGGCTAAATACATCCAGATGTAAGTCTATGGAGTGGCCTTCAGTGTGAATTTCCAAATGGACAGACATATACTGGCCAGCGTAAATCACTGTTTATGTGCAGCACGTTGACAGGCTAAGTGCTTTTTGCACAATGTATACATCTCCTATAACGCAATGAAGAGCTTAGTGTTAAGTCCCATAACCCTATTTAAGTATTTTGTGGATGGACGCAAGTCTTTTTTTCTCTCACTCTCTCCCAGTGCTACCAACGCTGACCAGGGGAGGATGCAGGCGAAACCTGTGGCAAGAAAGACCTCCTCAACATCTGTGTTTATCCTCGAGCTAAAACCAACAGGCTATATTTACCCCAGTCAAACATACCCAGGACAGAGAGGAATCAGGAGGGAAAAAAGATGTAGCCAGGGATGTAGCTTATGTACTGCCTGGGAGTCCTATTCTGTTCCATATCCAAACTGAGAAAATCTATAGTGCTACTGGATAAATGCAAGCACATGCAGGATATTTATCCTAATTCATTCTCTTTCCTGATAAGACACAGATTAAACAATGCCTTAAGGGAATTTGACCTCGGTAGGAGTGAGGTGGGGGGGTGGGGGTGCAGGCTTGATAGGTCAACAACCTAACTAGAAAATGTTTTATAGCTGAGAAGACCATAAAACAAAGACTCATTTCAGGAAACATGGTGTGCTCCACATTCTGTAAAAGTCTGACCTCTTAACACTGTCACTCACGCTGACTTATGGATAAGACCTTGGAGGGAGGGGAATACATCAAACAGAGTGGGAACAGGGGAGCTGCAATACTGTTGTTGGTCTAATGCTGTTTCATCTCGAGCCGTACACCTGCTCTCTGTCTAATACCCAGGGATGACGTAGGTCTGCTGAACACACATACAACCTGCTTGACCCATTTCTGTAAGATCACAGTCCCAGGTGAAGTAAAGTAAAACAACTCCTGCACATTATCACACTATGTCAGTTACGCCTGGTACAGTACTTTAATTACAGTGATTGCATCTGAATGACTTTCCTTATCATTATTACAGACTTCCACAGAACTACATTGCACAATTATCAAATTTTATTTCATTTTCAGTTCCCTCTGCCTGTTCACTGCTTCTCACCCACACGATGCACCCCCTGTTCCTGTTTTGTTCTTCCTCTGTCCATCTTGTTCGACATGCCTGATTTTGTTCTGAATATGGTGTCTGCAGAAATTATTTTATTTTAAAAGTGTGAAGTGCTGTGATTGCGTTTTACAAACAAACTTGCCAAAGTTTATCATTCTCTGATCATTATATGTTTATTTTATAATAAGACTCAATATTTCATGCCATCTTCAGGGTGAAAGCAGAAGAAAGACACTGACTAAACTGGTTGTCCCAAGCAGACATGCTTGTCCATCATAGTAAATTAATGATCCATCTCAAGTTCAAAATGTTAAGTTTGTAATGACAGGATGACGCCTGGTGATTCAGATCTACCACTGACATGAGTGTAAGTTGCAACACAGTTAATATGGTGTACAAACCAAAAGCATGACCCAGTATTAGATGTAGAATAGGGCTGTTTTAAATATACTTCGACTAGAAATTTATGTCTGTAGCCAGTGGCAGGAAAGTCAGATGATGGCTGAACTCTGTAAGCTCAAGTTCAAGACAATACAACATGTTCAGTCACCTAAAAGACGCGTCTGAACACACACACGTAAAAAGATAGAGAGAGAGAGAGAGAGAGTTGTCACTATGCACCTTGACATATACCAGATGGCATCTATAGCCTAAGGTATCATCCTCCCTCTCTGTAGCCTATCATGATACACTTACTAATTGTGATGTATGATGTATGTTTTGTGTGTGTGTGTGTGTGTGTGCGTGTGTGTGTGAGAGAGAGAGATAGCGAGCGAGAGAGAGAGATCACACAAGTGCTCATTTCTATTAAGATTTATTTAACTAAGATCCCTCAGAGGATTAAACCGAAACTTGGCAAGAAACCTTTTGTTCTAAAATTACAAACAGCAGGAGGGCTGCCAAGGTGTCGTGGTTGGGAAAGAAGAACTTTAACCAGAGCTGGTGCCAAAACACCATCTTTGCCGTCTTAAAAACATGGTAAGAGACCATCCTGGAAAAACCCAACTGAAGAACACGACTGCACGTCTGTGATTAAGTGCCCTAAAACTTTGTCAAGAATAAAAAGAACTGGGAAAAACCAGGATCTAGTGAGTCACCTCTGCCAAGATGGCATGGTGATGCAAAAATATGTTTTTTTATTCAGGTGGACAATATTCAGGTCTATTTGAAGACAGGACCCATTGCCCCCACAGCTCTCTGCTCTAAAACTACAAGGAAATATAAGACTGCAAGCAACTGCTGTGTGGTACAAAGAGAAATCAACTGCAAAGTGGCTGCTGGAGGGGTTTTACATGAGACATGGTAGCAACGCTATGGAATTAGAATAGATAAGGATGCATAATGTAATATAGTAAAAAATACCAAAACAGCTATACTTATTCAAATGTTTGATAGTGCTTTATAGAACTGGACAAAATCTAAGGTGGGGTGGACGATATGTCCATAAAAACACTGACATGATGAAAACGATCTCTTGTAATCTCTTGAAAACTTAAATGAGAACATCTCACAAGTGTGTCTGATAAAAGTATAACTGACCAAGACATATTACAATTGTATACCGACTAATTGTGGCATGTCTTCGACCACAATGTGCATTTCTTACCCTGCTTAGTCATGCGGTTCACTTATATCGATTCCAAACATTCATGCAGGTGATGTACATTTCTTCTACCAAACTGACACCATTGTATAATGACTCTTACAGTCTGCTTTCCGGTCTTTGATAAAAAGAAAGTGGATTTATTCTATGAACCAGCAAACAATCTCATTACTATTCCTCAAACTTCACTGTTTGGAACTGTACTGACTGTTTTTGAATCCGATTAGCTCGCAAACAGAAGATCAAGTGTGGGATTTCCGAATTGTAAAGAAAACAGTAGGCAGTGCTGTCATCACATACGGATTACTGATTGGGCCTAAAGGGACCAAGCCTAGTGGCCCTGAAACTGAGTCTCACTCTGATGTGACTGTTAATATCTCTTGTTGAGCTCAACGCTTCATATTATAGAGGGAAAAGCAGCTACCAAGAGATGCCAAACTACCACAGAGAGAAAAAACAATAACAACAAAAAGAGACCCAGAATGACCAAAAAGAGACACTCAGTGAACAAATATATACAAACACCAAGGGGCATAAAGAGATGTAGATAGATAGATAGACAGATAGACAGATAGACAGATAGATAGATAGATAGATAAACAGATAGATAGATAAACAGATAGATAGATAGATAGGTAGATAGATAGATAGATAAACAGATAGATAGATAGATAGATAGATAGATAGATAGATAGATAGATAGATAGATAGATAGATAGATAGATATACTTGATCCCAAATTGGGAAATTGGGAAATTACAGTAAAACGAACATAAAGCGATAAGACATGAAAACAACCTCAGGAGTTGCAAAAAATAACCACAAAGAGAAACTGGAGAAAACAAATCAGCCAATACAAGACATGAAAATGAGCAGAAAGTCGCTCTGAAACTGTGGCTTCTGCTCTCCCATGTAAGGTTGGGTGGGGGTGGGGGCTTTTACATGTCTGTGCCCAGGGGCCGAGTGTCTTGTAATCCATCCACGGTTAAAGGCGTGAAAGCTGTGGGATAACCACGCAAACACGCCGGATCATTCTTAGATTTTCCCTGGTAATAATTACCGCATTAGTTCCAGACGAGAAACAAGCGGAGTAAACGATGCTCGGTGTGAGTGTGTGCAGTGCTGCATGCTCTGCTGCTCGAGCACGACAGATCCATCATCCTGATCCTCGACGTGTCATTTCCTGAGGGCTGGGAAATACAGCAGCAACACGGGGGATCGCTATAAAGGGGAGACGACACGCTGAGGCATCATCACCTCCATGCTCCGTGCACAACTGTGGCTTCTGCTCTCCCATGTAAGGCTGGGTGGGGGTGGGGGCTTTTACATGTCTGTGCCCAGGGGCCGAGTGTCTTGTAATCCGTCCACGGTTAAAGGCGTGAAAGCTGTGGAATAACCACGCAAACACGCTGGATCATTCTTAGATTTTCCCTGGTAATAATTACCGCATTAGTCCCAGACGAGAAACAAGCGGAGTAAACGATGCTCAGTGTGAGTGTGTGCAGTGCTGCATGCTCTGCTGCTCGAGCACGACAGATCCATCATCCTGATCCTCGACGTGTCATTTCCTGAGGGCTGGGAAATACAGCAGCAACACGGGGGATCGCTATAAAGGGGAGACGACACGCTGAGGCATCATCACCTCCATGCTCCGTGCACACACACACACACACACACACACACACACACTCACTCACTCAAACACACATATACTATATACTTGTTAATCCCGAGCACAGTGCACGGACGTCGTTTGACAGCTGAACAGAGTCTACATGTCCGGACACGCAGGAACACGATCAGTCCTCGCTTTATTACAATTATAACGTGTTGCACAATATATCACGTCAAAGCTGGTGCCATTTGCAACTACTGCAAAACTCCTACCGGGAAGCAGGAACGCGTGTGTAAACAGCTTTCTCGTGCGGCTCTTTCAGAAACAAATCTCCAGCTGAGGCAACTTCCGATTGCAGCAACTACTCGAAATTCAAAGCTCGTCCGGGCTAACGAGCTGGCTAGCTGCACTCCCAAACAAAGCTCCCATTGTCTGGAACTTGTAGTTTTGCCGTTTTCGCGTTGGCCCTCACAACTGTGATTAACTCAGGTATGAAAGACTACAAACGCGAAGTCTGCGGAGGTCCACGGACATGCGCAATGAAGCCCTAACGACGAGGAAGGTTGTAGAATGTTTTGTGGCTAACACATTTTTGCGGCCAGCGCTGTATTAGAGGCTATAGTCTGACTTTGCTGGCTGGCCGGGGGTCGGAGTGGGGCACAGAGCCGGTGAGGTGGGCTCCAGGTGGGGAGAGCCGGGCCGGCAGAGCCGTAGTAAAGCGGCTGCTCTCTGCAGTGAGTGAAGTTGCTCGGCTCGGTGTCTCCCTGTGTTCGGTCGCTAGCGTTTAGTTCACTCGTCACTTTCCAGCGCTTTTGAATCGCCCGCACTGTTCGGCTAAAACTGTTCCCAGAGAAAGAGAAGAGCACTCACCTCGGCTAACGCCCCTCCTCTGTTTCCGCTCGGCTCCTACTCCGTTAACATAAACCTCCACACACCGTGGAAACACTCGCTGACCGACGGACGACTGGCTGGTTCACCGAGCGAGACGTTGTCAGGAATGCTCAACCAGTCAACCGACACCACGGCGGAGCTGCGCCCGCCCTCTCTGCGCATGCGCGGCTCCGATTGGCGCAACCTACCGATAGTAACGGGGAGGGGGGGGGGGCAATTTATTACTACCACTACTACTGCCTGTGGCCCCACAGTGTACAGTACAAACAGTATACACTCACGTGGAAGTTTATGATGTGACCTCTGGCTAAAACTTACACAACCTTCATGTTATAATACCGAGATGCTGTTGAAACAGTTTTAAGAAAGGTTACTGGTTATTTTGGAAGCTGTAGGAGTTTGTGTTGAATGATAATTAAAATATATACTTGCATGGCCATAACATTTAAATAGTTGAAGGTGGGCTAAACAACAGTAATCGAATACTGTTTAACAGCACGGCTGATTACCTCACACAGGTGAAACAACTGAGTCTCGAGTCAATTAACATCATAAACTTCATGGAGGATAAATTAGTTGTTGCGTTAGTTTTAGTTTGGTGTAATTTATAAACAACCAGCCGACTGTGAAGTGTTAAGCAAATTAGACATTTTTGATCCCCCCCACTTCTTTCTTAATAAGATATTGAACCATCAGTCAAGAATTGCACTTCACTAATTAGACACCAGAGGTCAGTACAACTTAAATAGTGATAGATGACTAATACTTTGCACAGTGTCTGAATGACCAAGTTATTAATTAAGAATAAGAATATTAGAGTCAGTACTCTAATGGAATAAACGGTATGAATAATGGATGGATTAGATACTTCAGCAAAATGAGGCTCACACAACCACTGTCAGCTGCAAGGCTGGTGATCTCTCATTGACCTTTAGCCACTATTCACATGGGAAAGAAAAAAAAATAAGTACAGAATCATTGGACTATATAAAATTTGACTGTATCTTTAATGACACATTCTTCTCCACAGCCTGGTGAAAATAGTATTCAGATCAGCCTTGTACCATGGCGTAGAAATACTCTGCATTCAAAATGTTACTTCAGTAAAAGTACATAAGTATGAACATATAAATATACATCAAGTACAAAATGTATTCACAATATTGAATTTCTCATTTTGGAACAACATAAAATATATCACATTCTTGTATTATAATTAGTTATTGTTTAATATGTTAGATAATTCACTTAAATGTTGCAGTTGGTAAAGTTTAAGTTAAATTTTGATGCATTGCATTGATGACTGCTGGGTAGCTTTATTTAATTTGTCAAATAACATAGTCATGTAATAGTACCCTACAACATTTGCCTCTGAAATATGTTGTAACACAATAATAAAATGAAAATCTTCAGATAATTTAAAATCTTACCTCCATTTTAATTTCTTATCCTTTTCCTTAATATTGCTACGTACATTATTCAGTTATATCGGCTAACCACAATGATGTAGGTCACCAGGAGACACCTTCGAGACTACGTTACCCATAATGCACCGGCACACCTCTCACCACCAACACAGCCAGTCCCGTTCCAACAGACTGTAGTGTCCTTGTCTCCGCTTTGCGCCCCGATCTGCACCATGAACCGGACGCGAGCGCGCGGACGATCCTGCATGGCGCGTGCATCCCCATGATTTGTAGACCAGTGCCAGTGCTATCGCCTGCTCTCCCCGGGTCCGGGAAGTGAACACCGGCGGATTTGGATGCAAAGTCAGCCCGCAGAGTGACAGCTCGGTGCTCGGGGTGTCACGCCTTAGAGGAGGTAAAGCCGTTTGAGGCCGATGGACCTCCGGACAGCAGGCTGAGACACGGAGCGGCTCGTCCGTCGCCACACCGGGTTCCGCCGCGCACGGCCCTCGCTGGCCCCTTTTTGCTTCGGATGCAACCACACGCCCATACGACGCTGTCTGTGAATGTTCCTGTCCTCAGTATCCAGGTTAGGTTAGAGTAAACACCAACTGTTTACGTATTATAACATAGCTGTTTGGGCGGAAGACGCAAGCTGGAACTGGATACCTATAGCACCTTGCGCACGTAGTCACATTTTTATTATAATTATTATTATTACTATTATTATTATTATTATTATTGAGAAGAAGAAGAAGAGTGGTGTCGTTCTATTGATAGATGCAACATGGAACCGGATTGGATTATTTCATCTCGTCCAGGCGGATCAGTGATACTGTAATGCTGCAATGCCTCCATGCAAGTCAGCGCTGGCAATGTGTCCCTCCACCACCTTACTGCCGCCGCGACATCATCCCCGTCCCTCCAGTAGAAGCCGTGGACATTTAAACCCCACTCCTTCCCTGCGAGGCGACTGACCGGGGACCTGACGCGGCAGTGCGGGCTGACAGAGCAACAGGATCATGAGAGACGCTGGCGGCCGTCTGCTGCCTCCGGTGCGCGAGACTTCCTGTTCCAGCCGAGGACCCGTCTCCATCACTTGATGCAGCCCAGCACAGGCGACTGATCCAGGCCCTGCACCCACACAGACGCGGGTTCGTTGTGTTCGGATGCTCAACACTGTGCTTGGCTCTATAATTCCCACAACCGCCTTCAAATGGACGAGGCCTTTTGGTGAAGTCTACTGAGAGACGCTGAATGCAGGACCGAGCCTGGACCGGCTCGTCGGGATGTAGGGCGAATATCTGTGGGTATATCTGTGGGTATAAACAGCCCATATCCATGGAGCTGGCTGGCGGGGGTGGTGCGTCTACACCGGGCTGGATGAGAAATGATGAGGACCCCTGCTCAGAGGATTTCACCCAGCTCACCCACATAAACAGTCTGTGTGTGTCTCATGCTAAATATTCAGACAATCAGCAGCGGTTTCAGGTTTAATTCCGAGTGTCTGCAGGTCTCAGTGTCGAGGCACTGGTTCTCAATGGGGTGATGTGTTTATCAAAGCAAGGGATCAGAACATGTACCATGTAGCCAGATTCAGTTTCATTGGTTTTGATCCAGTCATAAGAACAGCAAAATAGAATGAGAGAAATATAGTAATGTCTGGATTTTTTTTAATAGTTAATTCCGACTCGATCAGGACCTGGTCACACTGACAGTATCTTTCCAGATGATTTCATCAGACCTGCTGCCTCTTAGATAAACAATTACTCACACTTTGTGAGAGTCTGTGGCAACTGTTTAAAAGACACCACTGTGGAAACAATCAATTTAGTTTGAGGGGGGCGGGCTGGGGGGGGGTCACACTTATAGATCTGCTCTGCTGAGAGCCATTGTTTGAGCTGATGTACGTTGCCCCCAAATGAACTTGCCTCGGGAATACATGTTACTCACACACTGTGTCGACCAGAAGCAACCGGTGACAGGACTTGGCACAGTTTCCACAGTGGGATGTGGTGATGGGGGAGAGCAGTTGCAGCTCTCTGATCCTCTGATCCCTCCCTGTCCCCACTGGTGGTCGAGGACACCTCGTCTCAGTCAATGGGCCCCGTATGGATTTTGTGCCTGAGTTGACGGAGGACGGGCTGACAGAGCCACAAAGCCGCCAGGCTGTCATGAACCCATACGGCAGAGCGAACAGCACAGCAGCCCCCCTGTCCTGCACCAGCTGTGGGGGCTGCTGCTCCCCACCTCCCCCTTGCCTAATCCCCCCATCCTCTACTACCTCCTCCTCCATGCCCCTGAATATGACTCCTCCACCGCCAATGTTTCCGGCTTCGGTCGTGCAGGTGGAGAACGGCAGCAGCTGGAACTCCTCCACCATCTCTTCCTCCGGCTCCCCAGACTCCCACCCCGGTCACCGCTGTGGGCCCAACAACCCCAACCCCTACTGGACAGCAGTCTTCGACTATGAGGCCACAGCAGATGAGGAGTTAACCTTGCGGCGTGGGGACCTTCTCGAGGTCCTCTCCAAAGACTCTAAAGTGTCTGGGGACGAAGGTTGGTGGACAGGTAAGATCCAGGACAAGGTGGGTATCTTTCCAAGCAACTATGTCACCAGAGGGGACGCTGCCAACTACCAGCAGCTGACAGCAGGAGGGCTGGTGCCAGGTGGGGTGGGTGAATGCCCCTTAGAAATAGACTTCTCAGAACTGCTCCTGGAGGAGGTGATCGGTGCTGGTGGATTTGGGAAAGTGTACAAAGGAGTGTGGCGGGCAGAGGAAGTAGCAGTGAAGGCTGCCAGGCAAGACCCCGATGAGGATATCAGTGTCACAGCAGAGAGTGTGCGGCAGGAGGCTCGGCTGTTCTGGATGCTCCGGCACCCCAACATTATTGCACTCCGTGGAGTCTGCCTGCGGGAGCCCAACCTGTGCCTGGTGATGGAGTATGCCAGAGGAGGGGCTCTGAACCGAGCCCTGGCTGGAAAGAAAGTCCCGCCAAGGGTTCTGGTGAACTGGGCCGTCCAGATTGCCACAGGGATGGACTACCTGCACAACCAGGCATTCGTACCCATCATCCACAGAGACCTGAAGTCCAGCAATAGTAAGTACTGCCAATAAGTGACGGTTTACTTAATCACTAAAAACAATACGAAACAAATCGTTGAAATATTATTATAATTGCAGAAAAGGTGTTTTAGGGGATAAAGCAGACACTGTGAGGTCAAAGGTGAGAAAGTGTATCTGCACAAACCTTCACAATGGTTTTAAGAAAATAAAATAGTGAAATATATGCAGGGTGAATATGAACTATAACATGGAGGCAGTTAGTTTGGAAACAGTGGCAAACAGCTAGCCTGGTTATGTCCATAGAAACAAATCTATGACAAGAAAGCACAAACATATCACAAAACTAAATTAAGACTAATTCCTTGTACTTTTAACAAATGTATTGCGAAAACTGCGGTTTGTTGCTGTATTGATTAATTGTCCCACTTCTGATATTGACCTGTTTGTGGTCCAGATGCTTGATTTGTGGTCCCCGCTGATAATGATTATTGTTCAAACATAAGGTCTTCTCCCATCATTTTCTGAAACTGCAGGAAGGTGATGATCGAGTACTGTCACTGAATCCCGGCATACAACGTGGGGTTTTAGGAAGCAGACACTCGTTGAGAAGCTGAAATTGAACACAACAGGGAGGCTTAAGTCCATGAGAACTGGTCTCCTTCTGCCATCTTTCCCCTGTCACCCCTCTCTCTGTGCCTCCTCCTGTCTTTCCTCCTCCTCCTCCTCTTCCTCTTCCTCCTCAAGGAGACCAGTTCTGCTCTGCAACTCGCTGGGCTATTTTTGGTTCTTTGTGCTACTTGCTGTTTAAAGACGCAGTTGCAGTTGTTGGTGCATCAAAGAAAAGACACACAGTGCACATCTTAAGTGCACTTGTGTATATGCATTTGTGTACTGTATATGCATGCAGGTCAGACTATGTGTGTGACATGATGGGGTGATGGGGGAGGGAGTGTAGGGATATGGATGGAGTGTGCAGGATGCTGCCTAAAGGCCTTTTAGAGAAGGAGACAGCAGAGGTGAGCGTAGCTCAGACACAGTGGCTGCTCATCTGCTGAAGTTTCTCCTCATCTACAGCCTTTTCACTTGTTCTTCTCCAGTCCCCCCACTTTTCTGTCACATCTGACACTCAAACATGCATAGCCTGCTCCCTCTGTCGCTCTAACCGTAACAATGAGGGATCAGATGCGTATTGGACGGCGGAGCCTTGGCAACAACACTAGAACGCTGCCTTGGTGGTGGTGACATGGGCACTGCTTCTGTGTCACTGAGTCACACAGCTGCTAGCCACTGTCAGCTGCTATGCAAAATGACAGGCCCCCAATTTAGGGTATTGTCCTCGTGAAAATAGCAACCGGCGAAATGCAGGAATTTCTGAGGAAAGGGCTTAGACCCTGTCTTCATCTTACTGGAAATGTGTGGGGGCTAATCGTTAAGTACGTGATTATATGACTCACGCTCACGCTGAGGGATGTTTGCATTAGCCTGGTGATGCCCAGAGGGAGAAAGCATCAGAAGAAAAGTGAGACACAGGCAAATGAGCAAAGTAGTGAGTCAAAAGTTTGGGAAAATGACAAGGTGGAATAGATCCGGTGGTGGAGGGAGAATGAGCTCGGGGACCAGAGAGAGAGGGGACTGATGGGAAAGAACAAGAGAAGGAGAGCGCGGGGGATAAACAGCGGTTCATCTCAGTTTAGGATTACACCTCAGCTCATTGTCCAGGTGCGCTGGTCTCAGGTGTCCTCTTCAAACTGCCGACCACTTGGCATCGCTGCGGTTACAGAGCAGCTCAGGCCCCCGAGCTTCTCCTCTGTCTTCCATCAGCTGGCTCCTGCACCCAGTCAACAATCTTCATTCTCCTTCTTAGAAATCCATCATGGTAAAACATGACTCTGCTGCTCACAGACTGGATGTGTCTTACGCACGCTTTATTTTTTGACTCACTCAGATGCTTGCTTCTAAAATGATCCCATCCCCAGTTGACTTTCATCAAGGCGTCCGTGAGCGTGCGTGATTCTGTGTGTTAACCTGCTGAACGTTGTCCTCAGTCAGACTCAGTGGCGAGTGGGTGAGGGAGTTTGTGTGAAGGGGAATAATCTGATTACCATGACCTCCTCAGAGTGATGTTACAGCATGTTTGTAGGGTTGGCAGGTCATCGCCCCAGTGGACAGGCCAAACCTCTCTCTGATCCTGGATTACATTCAGTTTGAAATGATTAACAATGAGTTATTTAAATTGTTGCAGATGAAGTCATTCAATCATGTTTTCACCCGTAATAAGACTAGGTTATAGTTTTACAAACCATAATAATTGATTAAGTATCCATTATTTTAGGAATTCGTAAAAAATTAATTAATTAATTCAATTACAGTTACCTCAGATGACAAGTGTAGTTGAATGAAATCAATATATGAATGCAATCAACAATTAGTCATCATAATCTACGCAATTACAAAAAGTTTTTACAAACTGTTATATGTATACCTGAAAACACCAATAGTAATCGTCACAACATAGCAACATTACTGACACAGTGAATCATCAATCAATCAATTCATGACCAGTGCTAGTACACTTCCAACAAATTAAACACGTTGCCTTGAGCTGCACAATTCATTCTTCATCTTGACAACAGCAGTTGTCTCTGGATCTCTTAGCCACATCACACAGTCCTCACTTTGTCTATTGATATATTATAGAAAGAAAATTCAAGATCAAGCCAGTAGGTGACTCTTCAGTGGAGATTGTTTTATCAACACATGGTTTTAATTCCACTGCCAGGAAACCAAGTCATGGTTCCTGTTAAAGTCACTGACACTGAGAGTCATTGACACTTCACAAGAAGCTCTCCAGAGACGGTGTGTCAGGTGGAGAGGTAAGACAATACAGGTAATCACCTGTTGCTAACAACAGCCAAACACGGTCTGGCCCATATGTATACTGTACCTCTATCTCACATACAAACTGCCTGCCTTTGGACATTTACATGCACACAGCATAGATCCAATATTTGTTTTTCCCCTTGAGCACGTGTTAGATAACATGTCTCCACCTTCACTCGGTAAACATTCAAACAAATGGATGTCATCATAAAAGGTGCTTCTATGGTCCAAGATGAAGGTTTGTTTGTGAGGATAATTGTGAATGCAGAAGCCAGTGGACCCACACAACAGGGACAGAGAGAGAGAGGCTGCCATTGTCTGCTGTTTTGACTGCCGCAGCTCAAATGGAAGCCATGTTTACACAGTCAACAATCATGTCAATAGAGGGATCCCTGTGTCTCAAAGCAGGCTCGCCAAGTATGCTATATGGTACATGAGTATTTAAATTTCAAAGGAAGAAAACACAAAGTGGTTTATTAAAAATGCCACTTCTTAGGTTTTCTTTTTTCTGTTTGTTGGATTTGTGACACTTGTGACCATGACATCATGACAGGACAAGTGCGGTAATAGCTCCTCAACAGATTAGGAAAGAGAGATATGCCATAGAGTCGCTGTCGTTGAAAAGCCGGAGTCTGGCTGTTTGTGTGAGAGTCTAGGAGTAAGTCTGTTGAGGACAGGATTAGAGTGGTGCCCAGTGCTGGCTGCTAATCCCACAGAGAGACAGAGTGACTGTGACTGTGACTAACTGGACCAGGGCGAGCGAGCATGGGAAGGAATGGGGCACAGAAAGAGGAGTTAAGACTGGTAATAGTGTACCAGAGTTGTGTACCGGAAATTATATGCATGATAGGTTTTTCGATGAACTGTGTCAGCAAGTTTTAGATTTCACACACAAGCGTCAGGTTCTTTCAGCAAACATACATAAGTACACGATACTGTATGTATGTATGTATGTATGTATGTATGTATGTATGTATGTATGTAAATATGAATGTATTATCACATACAGTATACTCATTTTATCAAACTTCACAGAAATATCTTAGTCTACTGTTCCTCTAATAACAAACATTAACAAATCATGTTAAACTATGTCAACAACTTAAGTCATTTAAAGTAATTTAGGAACTGACACTTAAAATGACAGAATGTATACTATTACCCTCAGACTAGATATGTAAATAGCATTCAGTTACATAATGATGAGTTGTTACCAACTATTGACACAAAGTAATGTTAAGCTCATTACACAGATAATACAGATTGCAGGTAATTGTACCTGATCTGACCTGGTACTTTTAATTAACAGTAGATCCAGGAGAATGAAAGAATTATTAGTACATGCACATGTTGTTTGTTCTTTAGGCCATCACAGGCAATGCCATAACTCATCTATGCCCAAATAGTGGTTCTTCATCTCAGGCTACCACAAAGTCAGGTGGTGAGGAAAACCAAGCCAGGAGACAAAATCCAGGGCAAACCAAGTCAGTAAGTTTGTCCTTGTTCAACCACATTAACTGTCACATCATGTTTGTATCTAGACTGTGACATCTGGGCAGCAAGAGAACACAGTTTGGGAATATTTTACAGAACAACAAAGTGTTGTAACGTTTGTGTGTTATTGGACTTGCGCAGAGAGTATGTATGTACAGTGGGCCTGTGTGTGTACGGGGGCCAGGCAGCAGGACATGCAGGCGCATGGCCAGAGAACTCACACTCCTACTATCGCACACACACACACAGACACAGACACACACATAGATGCGCAGTCATGTAAATGCCGCAACAGAGCAACAATGACCCCATTCTCACACAGCAGCCCAAGACAGAGCGAGAGCAGGGCTCACAATGGCAGGAGTCACTGCAGGGGGGATGGGGGGGGGGCGAGCGATGGGAGAGAGAAGCAGCGAGGGTCGACTGTAGGCTGCGAATGACAGAGCGATGGATGGAAGCAAGGCAGGATGGGTAGAGCGGGCGAATGCAGTGGCTGTAGAGCCACTGCTGGAGGCTTGCTTTGGAAAAGGAATGGAGAGATGGATGATGGGGTGGAGGGTGAAGTCAGAACCCTCCTTTCTCCTTTTCAGCTACAGATGAATGTTATGTCCACGATGGACTGTGTGCTACCATAGGCCTCATTATAACCATGTACAACCATATGAAGACCAGCATATCAGCATCATTAGGTTTTAATATCTACTCCATCCTGCTTCCACATTGTCCTGTACTTGAAATCGTTTTAGTATTGGATCAGAGTGAACTCCAGTAGCACAGTGTACCACAGTGTGGATTGTTTTTCGAGGGACTCTGGACTGTGCCCTGTGTTTGGGCATCATGACAACTTAGCAGAACAGATGATCACCTGGCTGTCAGAGGGCAGCACTGCAAAGCGAGAGCTTCTGTGACACAACAAAACCAAACAGCAACACCGGTCAATGGCTGCATGATCCCTAACAAATACACACACACACGCACACACGCACACAAGCATGAGCATTACATCTCCACTGGTCAATAAAAACTCACTCTGAAGCTAGTTAACAGTAATGACTCCCTGCTCCCTTTTACTGCATTGCAGCTCACAGTCCCTGTGGACCTGCCAAGCATACTGACACACATTCCCACACCCCCCTGCTCTATGTACACTGTTATATACATTATGGATCCCATAACACAGCTGAGTTGCTATGGACATTCACTTTCATAGTGAAGTCAAGTGGAGGACACTTCACTCAGACAACACACAGCAACGTGCATGTTCAGAGTGTATGGACCCACATGTCAGTCACAGGATGTAATGTTTCTGTACAACAGAATGTAAATGTCGGGAAAAGCTCAAGATGAAGCTGTAAGATGGATTAAAGCAGAGAACAACCAAGAAAAGAGTCTAACTTTAAATCATTGCAACAACTGGATTTTCACTGAAAAGTTAAATGTTGTTGATCTTTTTCATCATAATGAATAAGAAATGTGTTTTTTTTTTTTTACTTTATTTACAATAGAATTTGTAACATTTAAAAAAACCTTAACTAATCGAGCAACATTATTCAGACAGGCATAAAAACAACTGTGGCTATTTGCAATTTGTCGAAGCAAAGACGCCATGAAATTCCCACACTGTAAGTACATACGTTTTCAGATACACACTCCGCTTCATTTAATACCATCTCTTCTGAGAGAGAGGCTGCCTGGTCACACGAATCTGGCAGCTGCGTTTGTGTGGAGACAAAGTGAATGGCTGCGGGGTGAAACTGTGCCACAGTGCGGTTCGGGATTAGAGCCCTCATGGCCTGTGGTTGTACAAGCAGAGCCAAGCAGGGGTATCGATGACATGGGAGCACAGTCACTACAACCTCTGTATCAAAGTACGTGCGAATAGGAAGAAACCCAAATGATTGCAGTTTTTTTTTTTTTTTTTGCATTGCATGAGATAGTGTAAATGCAGCAGACGCCGATGCCCCAGTTTGAATTCTCACCTGCAGCTTCACTGTGAAGCAGTTAACTCATTTAAGGTTTAAACACACATTTGGATGGTAAAGGTTAAGCTTAAGAAGCATCGGCTTTGTTTTCAAGTTTTAAATAAACTGCATTAATTATTTTTTTTTCCTGTCAAGAAATAAAGAAGGGGATGAGGAAGCCATTGAGAAACAAAGATATCTGCTACCTCTACTAGCTTGCATCTTATCATTCGCTTGCTGTTTTCCCTTTTCTCACAATCCTTCTGCTTCTTCTCCTCCATCTGGCGCCGTTATTCCCCCTTTCCTTTTTGCTCCTCCGCCCCGTCTCCCCCTCTTTTTTTTCGCTGAGTCCTCCCAATATTTCATGTTCCTCCTCTGCCCTCATTTCAGCAGCTCTCTCCTGTGATGTCATGTTTGTCCCTCTCCTCTCGTCTTCTGCCTCCCCTCCCCCGCCGCTCATCCTCCTCAGACCTTACACCGCCTCCCACGCTACACCCACACCATCTACCTCTCAGTTTTGACACCCTCCACCCTTTCACTTTCTCGGGGGTCTCTTCTTCCATTCCGTCTCCCCGGTGTGTTGTGATTGTAGCCAGGCTGGCGACAGCTGCAACAGCAGACAGTGAGCAGACAGTGAGCGCTGGCACAGGGAGGGATGGAGAGACGCGATGACAATGGGTGAGATGCAGAGATGATGAGGCCGTCATAAAGCAGTGGGGTTGGAGGGGGTTGTTACGTTTCTTTTTGTTGGCAGGGTTTTAATCTTAATCTTTGCTGTAACTGAGATGAAGATTTCGGGGGGCCTGCAGGGTGGGGGGTGGGGGGACCGGTTGCTCAGCATCCCATGAGCTCGACTCTCAACTGGGTTGATGTACCAACTTCGCTGCCACGCCAGTCACACTGACAAATAAATACACCAGCGGACACAGGCAGCTGGAACCAGCATCCAGGTGGTGTCAGGGGAGTCTCACTGGGGTTTGTTGGAACGTTGGACCTGATTCGCTGACTCGGCGCCACGGCAACAGCTGTTCCACCCTGCAGGCTACACCTGTTTCTGGATGAAGGGCGGCGGGAGGGGCAAAAAGAGACAGATAAGGGGAGGAGAAGAACATGCTGTAGTTGTAGAACTCATAGATGTTACGTACTTACATAGTGAGAGAGAACCATCAAGGATTCATTAAGACTCTTAGTTTGTCTTGGTGAAGTCTCCTCTTCAAATCCTGCACTGTAAAATAACATGCAGACATAGAATGGGGTTGACTTATTTTTTTTATCATTAACTTATATATATAATATATATGGATAGAAGTTTTGTTGAGTTTTTCTATCTTTCCATCAGCTATAAGCCTTGAATGAATGCATCAACATAATTATGATTATATACAATATAAAGACCTTGAAACTTAACTTTTTCTCACTGCATTGCTCCACTAGTTTCACAGTAGCTTTAATGGACAGGGGAAAAGGATCCTAATGGGACACAGAGGTTTCTCCTCTATGAGACTCCTCCTCTTTCCCCTGCGCTGCAGTTTCAGTCTTCTACTTAAGCCACTGTTATCATAACAACAAGTTCATGACACAGCAGACTGGACTGGTCTTTAGCCAAATAACACCAACAGTGCAAAATAAACGGGTCAAACCTTATGTCTGCCTCTCTGATCATGGGAAGACTAAATAGTAAACAGATACTTTGCATGTGTAAAGTCTCCAATCTCACAACACAAGACCCGGAAAGGCCCAGTCGTCAGCTTCTGACCCAGAAACACTGTGCTGTCGTTTACACTAGGTTCGGAAATACAGGCCAAGGGCACACAGCAGTTGTTTGTTTGGTTTGTACGAGTAAGTGTGTGTGTCGATTTAGCGACAATGTCATCATCCGCTCATATAAACTAAATTATAACTTCTCACACTGATTAAGTGTGAGAATGAAAATGAAATGTGGATTTGTGTTGTTATTGAAAAAAATATTTCAAAAAAAGGATGTGTGTTGCAAGATCACAATAAATAAAACCTTCACTCAGATTAGATGCTCTACACAACCCTCAATAACACCTACATCCCTAAAGTAGTAGGCTGAAGAACAGAGGAAGGTAAAATGAACGTAGCTTAGGTTGAACCACCAACAGATCCCCGATCAGCTGATCACAGCGGATAGATCTCTCAGATGACGGCTCAGGTGACCAAGCCCAAAGCTATGGTTGCTGTTTGTTTGCTCTTTCGTTACACCTTGGGTTTACTTAAGGAAAGGCAGCATAGAGAGACAACAGTACTTCAGTTTAGACCAGTCATTGTGGAAACACTGTAATGCCAGTGCTTAAAATGCTCGCCAAATTATGTCATAGTCAAAGATTCAAAAAGTAATGCATCAATATTACTATTACTAGGTTTTTGTTTGGTATGCGTTGTCGTACACAATAAGAAATACCATCACTCAGAAGAACTGTTAACAGCATTCCTCTGTACAGACGACAGGCTAATGTGTCACCTGCACTAACTGCACTGACTAACTCACGTCTTTATCAGTGTTTAAACAGTGACTCGCTCAGGTCAGGGTTCGAGGATATAGGAGTGCACAGTGGGAGATCAAAGTTTAAACCAACACTTCATCACATGGAGCAGTAAACTGCTGTCGAACCGATTTCTTTCGGCTCCCAACTCCTCTCTATGGCCACATTCCAGTCATAGCAGTAGATAGCAGCTAATAGATTATGCAAAAGCTTCTGAACACAAACATGTTGATCTTTGGGTTTGACATATGGATGAGATGCCGGCAGTGCTGACAAGGAAAGAACAAACACGTGCAGGTGGCGTTAAGAAGCAGCACGTTCTCAACGTGTCAAAGCAACACAGTGATGTTATAATGGCGTCAGTGAGAGCGGGGAGAGGTGATGCTTCGCTCACAGGTTCAGTTTCTGTGAACCTGCTTCCATTCAGTTTTTGTCTCCACGCCCCGTTCTGCCATCAGCCTCTCAAACCAAAACAAAGCTGGGACGGCCGAAGCTGTGAGGAGGACACACCCATCTGTGCATGCAAACACATTTTGTTCTCTCGCTCTTTCCGAGTCCGTCCGGCTTCTCTGAGTCCCTCACTAAGAAAACAGTGTGAGAATAGAAAAGTCAGCTGGATGATGACGGGAACTCATTATCACTGTCTCGTCTGGAGATTAGACATTCAGGCGCTTAGCGGTGGAAATACAAGTTTACTGATATTTTCATGTGCAAATTTCTTCACTTCCAATTGAATTGTATGCTTCTATTTTATTATATTGTTAAGTAATATACACTTGGTAGGACCACGAAGAAAATCATCAAATAGTAACATTAGAGAAGATAGAATCAACAACCATTTACTGTTTTCATTATCAAGTCACCTGGAGATCTAGTTTCTCTAGTAAGAGGTTTGTTGTGGATGAAAATAATAAAACATACACAAATAACATTACAATGTAAATAACTCCATCATAGATCATTTACTTATTTCTAATTCTACTCAAGAAACATTACAGTACATTGTGAGGCAGCAAATTGTATGAAGTTAAAGGCTGGAACCTGCTAATGTTTAATATTTTCACTCAACAAATGACTAAAATGATCATAAATGAATGACATAAATGACTATAAGCTGTAATATAATGTTTTTAAATCTACTTAACATCAGCGTGGCACTGATCACATGATCATGCCTGTGTAATAATATTCAGTATAATCTATTATAATGTGAGACTGAGCAGACCTTTTGTAAATACAAGTTTAAATGCATCACATTTACCTGTAGTGGAATATTGTTATTGTATGATAGTGATACATTAAGTTTTGTTAAGTAACTTGCTTCCTGTTCTTCCTTAAAAATAATAACAAATCTCTACAGACTGACCTGAGATCAGTTCTGTGTGGCTGAAACTGGTCTGCTGTATTCTGCCAGATAGAGCGGAGCAGAGCACAGAGAGGCACACCTTTTTCAATGTGCTTATGTGTGTGTGCGTATGTGTGTGTGTGTGTGTTAGATTGCTTGTGTGTGTAAACAGAGACGCTGCTGTGTGTGCACACTGTCTCCACCACCCTTTGCATACGCCTGTAGATAAGTGAGAGAGAGGGGAAGAGAGAGAGAGAGAGAGAGAGAGAGAGAGAGAGAGAGAGAGAGAGATCAACCCCCACCTGGCTCCCAGTGCCTTTGAACTGTGTACACTATAAATATTTCCATAGCCAGCCTTCACACGGAAATGAAGGAGGAAGTACATGGTACCTGGAAGAGAGACAGAGGGAAACACAGAGGCAGACAGACGGATGAGAGAGGCAAAGGTTTTACATTAACGAGTTCACACTGATGTGACGTTACATTATTTTATACAGACGCTTACTGCTGTCTGCTGGGTGAAAGGTCATAGTTACAGCTTACAGCCCATATATATATATATATATATATGGGCTGTATATACACATACATACACACACACACACACACACACATATATATATATATATATGTGTGTGTGTGTGTGTGTGTGTATGTATGT